>VZSZ01010536.1:60195-71246 GCA_013398815.1 Ibidorhyncha struthersii
GGAGTTTCACAAGCGCCATTGCAGAGGGAGAAGCCACTCCCTGGGCACAGGGACCACTCACCCCTGGGGCCGGCACCCCCTCCACTGCGCCAGCGTGCTCTGGCCATCGCAGTGATGTCAGATGTGCTGCCACCATGGGACGAGCACTCAGGCCATGCTGCCCGGAGCCGGCACGGATGCGAGGAGGCACCGTGTGCGCTGGGGGCTCTGCTCATCTCCCCCACCCCACCGGGAAGGCCCCGTGCCTCCCTGCTCCCCCACGCCTGCTGGCCACCCACCCCAGTCCCTGCTCCAAAGCCAGGCTGGGGCCAGCACCTCCTAGAGGAAAAAGCCCCCTCTGCCTCCCTCCAGCCCAACCCATCCCAAAACCTGGGGCTTGACGCTCTCCAGTCCCCGGCCCTCCCCAGAGCCACCTCCTCTCCCGGGGCTGTGGGGGGGAAGCGGCCATGTGCCGGGGCAGGGTCCCGCAGCACAGGGAGCACAGCAGGAGCCCGGGGTCTAGCGCCTGCAGCGGTGCAGAGCTCCACGGGGTCGGGCAGCGCCTGCAGAGCCGTACGGGACCGAGGGCTGGGGCAGCCCCTGGGGGGAGCACCAACACTCCCCGGCACCCCAGGGCGGCAGGTGGTGGAGCCAAGGCAGTGCCGGCACCCAGCACAGGGACTGCCATGAGCCCCCAGTGCGGCACAGGGCACGGCGCAGACAGCTCCTACCTGCTCCCATCCAGCTCCAGGCACTCAGCACCCCCGACCCCCCCACTGCGCACGGGCTGGGGCCCTTCCTGAGGACACCCCAAACCCGTCCCTGTCCCTTGTGGCACCAGAGGCAAAGACCCGCTGCGGCCAGGCTGAGCTGCCTGCAAACACGGCGAAGCACGGATGGGCAGGCAGCCCCCGCCAGCGGCTGGGCAAGGAGCGGCCACGGCCCCGTCCGTCCCCGGGCCGTGGGGTGCACCAGGGCAGCGGAGGGGACCAGCAGGCCTGGGAGAGTGTTCGGTATTGGCGGGGCCAGTACCCCGCGTCCCTGCCCTGGCAGCGGCAGGAGCGGGGCTGTCCCCTCGGCAGGCGAGGTCCCCAGGGCGGTGCGGGTGGTTAGCAGCAGCAGCAATGAGACTAATCACCAGCAATTAAAAACGAAAAGGAAATGAAGCCCCAGCAGTGTGAGCAGAGCGGGGAGAGGGGTACGTACCTCCTGGAGTTGGGGGCAAGGAAAGGAAGAGCCAAAATCATGGAAACATACAAATGAGGGAGAAAAGAAAATTAAAAAAAAAGGAAAAAAAAAAAAAGAGGAAACCCCAAAGAACCCCCCTCGCCCCGCGTGGGTCAGTGGGGCAGGGCTGCAGCAGGGAAGCCGTGAGGGGCTGGCAGCACCGCCACGGGGGCCAACCTGCCCTGGCTCGCTGTGGCTCTGTGGGACGGATCTCCTCGGCTGGGGGGCGCAGGTTCTGGCTCCCCATGCCCCATGGCCTCCCTGTGGGGGTTCCTCCCTGCCCCACGAGTGGGCTGAGCCGCAGCAGCCGGGCTGGGGCCCACGGCTGCTCTGCCGCCTCTCTGCCCCCCCAGCCACCAACAGCCCCGACAGCAGCAGATGCCGACGTGCGTGGCATGGCGCCCTTCTGCCAGCGGAGTGCTGGGCTTGCTCAGGGACAGGAGAGGCATGTCTGGGGCTCTCCCCTGCATCCCCCTACCCCGGAGCTGGGGGGCAGATGGCCCCTGCTCAGCCCCAAGGCCAGGCTCTGCGCCAGTCAGGGCACGGTGGGGGGGACAAGGCCCCTCTCCCATCCCAAGGGATGGTAATATGGCAGAAACACCCCCTGGTGAGAGGACAGAGTCCCAACCCTAGTGAGAGCCCCAGGGAAAGTCCCCCACCAGACCCCGCTCCTGCCAGCACCCCGTCCCCCCTCGCTTAACCCGGGCAGAGGATTCCCCAGAGCTGCCGAGAGGAGAAGCCACAGGAGCCAGGGCGTGGAGCGGGCTCGCCGGCCTTGAGAGCCGGGCTGTGCAGCGGGGATGCCATGCACGCTGCCTGCATGTGGAGCCGGGATGCAGAGGTGATAATGCTGTGGGAAGGTGAGGCAGGGACTGGTCTGTGGCATGGAGGGGGGGACACACGCAGCCTGGGGCAGCTCGCCGCTCGCTCCCGGGGGCCTGCTCCGGCAGGACCCTGCTGTGACTCGGTGACAAGAAGGGCCTCGTGGTCTCTGTGCTCCGACACCAGACCCCGGTACCAGCTCTGCACCCTGGGGCTCGCCCAACCTAGAGGCAGAATCCCCCGGGACGCCCACCCAGCCGCACCACAGGGCCTCATCAGCAGCGACGCCGCTCCTGCTGCCCAGCCCAGAGAAGATGGAGGGCTGCTGGACGTACAGACGCCTTCCCCATGGAGGCTGTGCCCTTGCCTGCAGCCTCTTGCCCCTCCATGGGGCCATGCTCCAAGGAGCCAGGCCACCAGGAGAGGTGCACGCAGCCCAGGGGCATTGCACCCACAGCCCAGCTCCTCCCTAGGCCGTGTCTGCCCGGCTGCCAGCACTCACCTAGCTTCAGGAGCCAGCCCTCCCGGTCGGGGTTGAAGAAGGTGTGGGTGAGGTCATTGCCATCGTCCTCAGGGATTTTGAAGGGTTCGTTCTTGATGCTCTCATAGAGATTCTGGTGCAACAATACAGAGAGTCAGCTCCGTTCCACCCCGGAGCCCTGCGGCAGGCCAGCTCCACAGCCCAGCCCCGTCCCCTCCGTGCCCCATCCCTCACCCGGAGCAGCTCCTCAGGTAGGTCTCCTCCATCATTTATGCCACGGTTCATGGCGATGAAGCGCTCTGCTGTGGGTTTGTCCTTGACGTTGGGGTTGTGCAGGCTGGTGTTCAACATGATGATAGCGAAGGAGAGCACGTAGCAGGTGTCTACAGGGGCAGACAGGAAAGTCAGCTGCGAGGCAGGACAGACAGAGAGAGGGGCCAGGGCAGGCGCTCACCTGTGGACTGGAAGACGCCGGGATTGCACTGGCAGTACCGCTGGGCAAAGGCCTCCATCATCCGGTCAATCTTCTGCGCCTCCCCAGGCAGCCGGAAGCTCCACAGGAATTGCCTGTGAAGAGCGAGGCGTTGTGCTGCTTTGGGGGCTCCGTGTGCCCTCTGGCCACGCTCACATTGCTGTGGCCCCCCGCCAGCCCGCTGCCCATCTCCCCTGGTGGGACACGGCTCAGCTCCCAGCCCCCTTCGCTCACCGCAGGGCCTGCACGAGGTTGAGGTCAGTGAACTCGTGCAGCTCCACGAAGGCATGCAGGACTTGGATGTTGAACTCATCCCTGTGGGAACAAAGCCAGAGCACGAGGGATGCATGATCAGCAAGTCCTGTGACTGCCGAGCAGCCCCACGTCTCCCTGCTGCGCTCAAGGCTCTGCTCAGCTGTGGGGGCAAACCTGCAGCTACGCCCCACTCGAGTCCTGGGCTGGTTTGCACACACTGGCCTCTTGCAAGTGCCGGCTATGGACCAAACAGCCCCCCAGCTCGCTCTAGCACTCAGGGTGCCCAGCCCCCGGTGTGCCCCCACTCAGCTGCCCTGGAAGCTCAAAGAGCTGCAGTGTCCTGTCTCTCAGGCGGTGAGAGCCCAGGGCATCCTCAGGAGACCCGAGCCGCGCCAGGCCAGCATACCTCTCACCCAGGTAGTCACCGATGGCTGTCTTGTTGAGGCCCTCTCCCTTGTACAGGAACTGAGCAATATCCTCACATGTGTTCTTCAGGAGGTCGTTTTCAATCAGGAACTGGATGCCCTGGAGCGGTGCAAGAGGCATTGCTCTGGGGCTTGCTGCTGACCCCGCCAGCCTGCCTGCTGCCTCCCCAGCCCCTGCCCCGGGTGCTGACTCTGCCCCGGCCCCAGCGGGTGGCCGGCACCTAGACCGTGAGGCGGCAGAACCCAGCATGGCCCCAGACGGGCTGGTGAACTGCCCCGCTCTCCCCTCAGCCCACCCCATGTACCTTCTTGGGATCCATGTTGAACTTCTTCCTGCCCATGGCCACCTGCTTGTTCCTCTGCATGTTTTTCCTGCAAGGCACAAAGCAGCTCTGAGCATCCAGGAGGGACCCGGCTGCCTCCTGCCTGCCCCTTCGCCCCTCGGGCAGAGCTCTGTGGGGAGGGGTCAGCCTGGACCGAACGGGAGCCCAGCAACTTTGACCGGGCCAGGCCCCCCTGCGTCGAACCTGCATGGGGCGAAGCTGGCACACTGCTCCACGTCCCTGCCCCGCTCTGTGGCAGAGCAGCATGGGGCAGCCCTTGGCCTGCCAGGCCTCGGAGCAAAAAGGGGCTGCCATGCCCCATCCACCACGTCACCCTGTGCAGAAGCGGTGCCGGGCACAGCATCCCAGCGGGTCAGCTCTGCACAGTGGGAGGCCAGGGCAAGCTCGGTGTGGTGGGGCTCTGGCCAGAGCAGCCTTCAGCCCGCAGTGGGGCCAGCGTGAGGGTGACAGCCTTCATGCCCCAGTGGGTGATTGGAAACGACGCTGGGAGTCAGCTCCCGTCAGCTGCTGGGACCCCCTAATCCCAGGCTGGCACCGTCTGCGCCAGCTCAGAATAACAAAGTCCGACGGTTGCTGTGGCCAGACAGAGGGGCTGAGGCTTAGAAAAACAGACCTTTGGAGCAGCAGTTCAGACTGGGATCCTGCTACCGCTCCAAAGAATTCAGAGTGCCTGGGAAAGCCACCCGCACCAGCACCCACGGGATGGGGCTGCACCGCTCAGCTGCCCACAGCTCCCACACGGTGCGAGTGGGCACGCAGGGACGGCCTCGCCGCGGGGGAGGGGGCTCAGCAGAGGTCCTGGGTTGCCGCAACAGCAGAGGACTCACCTCTCCTCCGTGGACCCCAGGTTCTCGATCTCATTCGTCACTTCTGCTATCTCATCTTTCAGCCGCTGAGGGGAGAGAGCGCACTGAGACGGGAGGTGCCTCCCTCCCTCCCAAACCCTCCAGCCCCCCAACCCTGAAGGTAGGCCCGGGGCCATTCCCCCCGGCAGCCCCTCCTTCCCTCCCTCCCTCCTTCCCACCTGAGCGCTGCCCTGGGGCTGAACCAGCTCAGGGGGGACAGTCGCAGAGGGGGCTGGCTGCACCCCGCTGCTAATCCCCCTGCAGCATCGCCATGCTCTGAGAGGGCAGGAAGGAAGAGATTCAGAGGTTAACAAAATTACCCCCAAATCCCTTTAGATCATGGCCAGCATATGGCAGTAATTAGCCTCTGTTGCCTTAATCAGGGACATGACTGATGAGTGTCCCAGATGAGCACTGACCTCGCGGTTGCTTGCCAGGGCAGTGGCCTGGCCCAGAGACACGGTCCCTGCCCGTGCCAGGGAGGGGCTGGCACGGAGACGCCGCTGCCCTGCGCTGTGGAGAACGGCACAAGCGCACAGCCCAGAGCTCTGCAGGGCGCAAGGAAAAGCCACGGCTGCCCCGGCGCCAGGACCCCGCAGAGGCAGCGCTATCGGGCTGCGGGGAGCCAGGGGCTGGCAAGCAAAGGGGATGAGAACACAAACCCAACCCATGGCCCTGCCTGCGCAGGCTCTGAGAGTCCGGGGCACTGCACCCCGATCCCACAGCCATTACAGACAGCCCTGGCTGGGGCAGCCTCTCCTCCCTGCCTCACCTGGGCCACCCTCCCCTTTCCCAGCAGCAGGGTGAGGGACCCCGCATGGGGCTGCAGGGACCCTGCCCAGTGACACGGGCAGGGAGATTGTCCCTTGCCTCCCAGGGGACAGCACCGAGCAAGAGACTGCCACATCCAGGACAGGGGGACTGTGCGCACGGGTGGTGGCCCTCAGCATCACACCTGTATGTCAGCCAGCAGCTCCTGCTTGCGGCGGCGGATGTTCTCCAGCTCCTGGCACTCCTCCGGGGTCAGGTCACTGGGCACTGAGCAGAGACACGGTCAGGTCAGCGCGCGTGGCCGTGGGAATCTTCCCCGCCAGGCTCCAGGCACAGCCTCTGCTCCCGGCCGGCAGCCCGGGGCCCGTCAGGAGCTGGGCGGTGGAGCTGCCGGGTGCCCAGAGGAGCCAGGCTGGCGAGCAGTGTCCCCGGCCCCGCGCAGCAGCCGAGTGCCACCGACGGCACGCGAGGAATGCGAGGGCCAGGGCATCGCCCCGCTGGGCAGCAGCAGAGGCAGCAGCGGGGGAGCCGGGCACCGCCGGTTCCTGCTGATTCAGCCCGCGGCAGCTGGGCAGCGAGGACCAGCACGGCCCCTGGACTGGCTCCAGCGCTCCTCCCTATGGCCCCAGCCCTCCACTCTACCCCAGCTGGGCTGGTGTCGGTGCCTGTCCCATGCTGTGGCTGGGCAGCTTTGCTGTGCCCCACCGCACCGGGCTCTGAACGGGCCTGGAGCCCCACGGGTTCCTCTGCCGCACTGGGCCAGCCCCAGAGAAAACCAGCTCCTGGCTGCCCTCGCAGCCACTCTGTGCTGGATCCGTCCTTTTGAGTCAGGGCCTGGAGCTGGCGCACACTCCAGACAAACCTCGGTCGCATGCCATGACATCTACACCTCCCTGTCACCCCGCGGGAGCCAGGCACCCCCTCCCCAATGCCAGCCTCAAGGCTCAAGCCCGGGGCTGCTGCACACCCCGTCTTGCTCCAGAGCCCCACAGCTCCCGGGACATTCCTAGTGCTCCGTGGCGCATGACCTTCCACTCCGCAGTGACACAGCATCCCATTTCTGTTCCCTCCTGTCCCCAAGGTCACCCGCTCCTCCAGCAGTGCTCCCGGCCCTCGTCTGCCGCCCGTGCCTCCCACCTCTGCCAGCGGGTTCCAGCAGCTCCCTCACACACCACACCAAGGTCGCCCGCGAGAACATAAAGCGCCGTCCCTCCAGAGCGCCGTCCCCGAGGGAGGTGGCAGCAGCGCCTGCCGGCTGGGCCCTCACGCCACCTCGCGCCCTAGGGGTGCTGGGGACAGGTGCCTGGCAGGGCTGCCACCACCCTCTCCTTCCCTAAACATTACCACTGCGTGCTGCCGAGGCTCTGCGTGCCGGCCGTGGTCTCCAGGTCACCGCGGACACCAGCCCCGACTCACTCGAAGTGTCCCCAGCACGGCCGCCTGCCCCGTACCAGCGCCCAGGGACACCACGTGCCTTCGGACCTCAACCGCGCATCGTTTCTCCCGGTGCTGCCGCCTCCTCCGTGGGAGCCGCAACCACGCAAACCGAATCTCTGAACTCAGCACTTCCCTGGCTCCGCTCGGGCTTTCTGACGAGCTTCCTCCTTCGCAAAAATCCCCCGCTGCCACGGTTGGAGGCAGCCTCAGCTTGCGACACCATCCCTCCAGACGCGACAGCAACAGTTCCCAATATTTTCAGTCTCTGACGCCAGGAAGTATGAACCAGACAACCCAGCTCATGGCACCAGGTTAAAAGTTATTTAAACTTAAAATACCGGAGGCCTTGCCTTATCGATACATCCAAGCACCTTTCGCACCCCGCAGTGCTGTTCCCACAGGCGCTCGGCCCCTCCTGCCCGGCACCAGGGCACCCGGCAAGCCCAGGCTTGCTGCGGGGGGCCGAGCTGCGTGGCATGCTGTTGCCCGACACAAAAACCTTTAAATCCCTGGGCTGCAGCACACACCGCAGGGCCCGCCCGCAGAGGAGGTGAAATTCAGTGCCAGGTCCAGACCTGTCCCGAGGCGAGCTGGACGAGGGCCGGAGGCTGGAGCCAGCAAAACGAGCCCCGGCGAGAGCAGCTCTGCCTCCCCCTGCCCACCTGCAAGCGGGCAGGGGTCTCGGCGGGCCCCGGGGCAGGCGCAGCAGAGGAGAGGCTGCAGGGCAGAGGGGGCTGGCGGGTCTGTGCCGGAGCCTGGGAAGGTCCCTCCCCGCCTGCGCTGCTGCTGCGGAGGGTGAGCACTCGTGACAGCGGCCCAGCCATGTCAGCAGCAGCCAGAGGAAGAGAAACCCCAGACGCAAGAGCTTTTCTGGGGAAGGAAGAGGGCGTTAACCCTTCCCCGGCACTCTGCACAGCACCCGCCTCGCAGCACTGAGCGGGGCCCAAATGGCTCCCAAGAGGCCGGCGCGCCTTGCCGCGGGCTGCAGGGAAGGGGAGGCTGGAGGAGGCGCTCGCTGCCCCAGCTTCATCCCAGCAGAGAGCTGGGGCGCAGCGGGACCGTGGGGATCCCGGCGCTGGTGTCTGCTCCCCGCCAGCACATGCCCCCAGCGCGGGGTGTCCGGAGGCTCCACAGCTCCCGCAGCTGACAGCTGAGCCTGAGGACCGTGCACCGGCGGCAGCAGGAGGGCAGCACGGGGCATCGGCAGGATTTGTCCGTCCGTCCTGGGCTCCAAGGTCCCTGGGGCCTGTGGCAGCCAGGAGCAGGAGCAGCAGCATGTCCCCCACTCCTGCCGTGCCCAGCACAGAGCAAAGCCCCCTGTGGCGTGCAGAGGCCATGCTCCCCCCACTGTGCTCCTTCCTACCCTGCTGTCCCCAGACAAGCAGGCAGGGCCAGGGGCACGGGAGTGGGGCAGACGTGGAGCTGCTCGCCTGCATCCCCCTTGCCTCCGCCCCACCAGCCTCCCCGTGTCTGATCCGGGCTCACCGCTGCCCTCCACCCTGAGGACCATCCTGGCAGACCCGTCTCCAGCAGCTCCGTCGGCCGTGCCCGTGCTGCCCGCAGCTCCAGAGGGGTGCTGCTGTTTTGGGGCGCGGACACCTGCCCGCCCTGGTGCTTCCCGGGGTGACTCAGGGCCATGCTGGGCCAATGAGCTCTGGGGCCACTCAGGCGTCATCCCGGCCCCGCCAGGAACTGGCACCAGCAACACCCTGTTCCTGCCTCGACGAGCCTGCGGCCGCCAGCACCTTAACTCCTCTGCTCCCGGCCAGGCGGGGAAACGGGGCAGCCAGGGCCCTGCTCCCCCTCCTCAGCCTGGGGTCGGGGGAGATGATGTGGTTGGGGTCCCGGCCAGGCAGGCACTGGGGGCTGCCGCAGCCCTGCCTTCCTTGGGGGCTGACAGGACACTCGACCCGGCACATCTTGAGCTCACTGCGGCAATGCTGGGGTCCCCCCACCAAAGCAGACCCCCAGCCCGGCCCCACAGCTCCTTGTCTGGCTCTGCCAGACCCCCCGCTGCAGGTCCAGGTCCTGTCCAGGCTGTAAGGACCGAGCCCCGGGCAGGACCGGGAGTGCTGTGGGGCCCGCCGGTGCCTGCTGCCCTCTGCAGACTCCATGGCAGCTCACACAGGCAGACGGGACCAGAACTGGGACCAGCAGCAGGGCCAGGAGCGGTGCTGGTCCCCATGGGAGGTTGCTCCCCACTGTCTTGCCCCCTTGCTTTGGGGTCCCTGCACGGACCTCACTGCTCTGTATGGGACCACTGTGCAGCAGAGTCCAGGGCTTGCGCCCTGCAGTGGGAGCGAACCCCCGGCACGTCCCCATCCCGCTGTCAGCCGCCTGGAGAGGCCGCATGAGCCTCGGCCGCCTTGACTCAGCTAAATCCTGCTCAGCAGCGCGAGATGGAGAAACAGCACCCAGAACGCTGGCTATGGAGCAAGGGGAGGAAGGGCTTCGGGAGCCTCACATTGGTCCTTCGGCCCACAGCTGTGCTGCGGTGCTTGTCGGCCCTCCCACCAGCCCACGCCATGCCTGTGCTGGCCGCGTCGGAGGGGCAAAGACACCGGTTTAGGCAGACCATGGTGGCGAGCCCAGCGTGCTGCCAGCGGCTGTCACTGGGCTCTGCTGCAGGGTACTGCTGCCCGCTCCCACCATGCCCCATGACCGGGGGGCCCCCCAGGGCCCCCAGAAACTTCCTGCCCATCTCAGCGCACCACATCCTGTTTTCACCGCGCCGTGTGCACATCCTGGGTTGTGTCAGCCCCATCCTTCCCCACCGACAGCCGAGGTGCATCAGGAGAAGAGTTTGGGGACGGGCGGCTCCAGGAAAGACCCTCCCAGGCGGCCAGACCCCACGCCCAGAGCCGACCAGGCCCCTTATGCCGCTTCAGAGCAGCGCTGCCTGTCGCCCCCGCTCCCTGTGCCCAGAGCCCCCCCCAAGGAACCCACATCCACAGCCGCTGCCTCGCTCCCCGGCAGCTCCGGGCTCCCACACCTCCCATGCACGGAGCCCCAGCGCACAGCGTGGCCAAGGGAGCGCTGGCTGGGCCACGTCCACATGCACCGAGCACCGTGCAGGTGCCAGGAGCGCAGCCCGGCAGACACCTCACTCACTCCCCGCACTGTTCACCGTGCTGGGCCTCAGGAGGAGCAGAGCACACAGCTGCTCGGCCTCAGCTGCCAGCAGGGCGCAGGGCTGGCCGGAGGAGGTCTCGCACCCCCCATGCTCCCTCGGTCCCGCACTTGGAGCAGCAACCTGCAGGCAGCAGCTCCAGCGCAGCAGGCGCTGGGCTGTCCTGCACAGATTTTGGTTTGGAGAGTGCTACCCCAAGCTGCCCTTGCAGCGGCGAGGGTGGCCGAGTGCTCACGCATCGCCCAGGGCAGGGCAGGAGGGCGAGGGGCCGGGGCAGGACCTGCCACAACTGCACCGGGCTGCGTACATCCTTCCAGTCACTGCCACCGGTCCCCAAGCACCCCATCCCAGCATGGCACCTGGCACCAGCATGGACCAATGCCACGCGAGGCAGCCCAGCGCCCAGCCACCCTGCCAGGGCTCAGCGCTTGCAGGAGCCCAGGCCTGTGGAGGCCGGTGGTGCGTGGAGGAAGGAGGCGGCGAGACAGCAAGGACTCTCTGTGCCGCTGTCAGCAGGAGCCATATGGAGCCGGAGCCGTGGGCACCGCCACGTCTGCCGGGGGGACGGGGACCCCGCGGCGAGCAGAGGGGAGGGCATGAAGTGCCTACCTGCCTTGGCAGCTACCGAGGGGCAGAGGAAGGCCTGGAAACTGGAGGCACAGAGCTCGCTGACCGTCCCCATGCTGCGGAGGTCCCGCTCTGACCGGGCAGGCAGGAGCAGGCAGGGGCCTGGCAGGTGCCGTACGGCTGAGCAGCAGGCTCGCCGGGGCCGGGGCCTGCGGGCAGGGTGCAGGCAGGGGAGCCGGAGGACTCCCTGCTCTGGCTGGAGCCAGGGAAGGCGGCTCTGGCAGGGGAGCTCCAGC
>VZSZ01010544.1:1130-16787 GCA_013398815.1 Ibidorhyncha struthersii
TCTATCATTCTATGATTCTATGATTTTACAGACCCTAATGATTTTTTTTTCTCAAGAAGCTGTCTGATGCCTCTTTGAATCCACTCATATCTTTGGCTTTTATGACACCCAGTGACAATGAATTGCACTGTTTAATTATGTGTCATGTAAAAAAAAAAATTGTTGCTTTTTTTAATAATTGATTTTATTTCTGCCTGATAATTTAATCAGAATCCCTTAATCAGAAACCCTTTTCACAGCTCAGTCACAAACATGCTGTGTTATTTTGGACAGCGCTTATAATCTATGCCTCAATTCCCCATCTACAGAGTATGAATAAAAGCATTCCCCCAGGCAGACTCCCACTCAAATCAAATGACAGTAAATACAATGTTAGCCAGAGATATACTGTCATTATTTTAGCATCCCAGCTTATCTGATAAAATGATTTGCTGAAATGGACTATAACTTCTGTGAGCATATAGTCAGGTAAGGATGAATGAAGGCAGTGGAAGGACTTCAGAAGCTAACATAAGAAATGCAGCAGGCAGCCGTGGTTTGAAAAAAAAGGAGGCGGCCACCTTTGACTCCAGGCAATAAAACATTCTTCTTCTGTCGTGTGGGCTGGTAGACAAGGATGGCACAGACAAAGCTTGCTTTTCATTGCCAGGAGAGGGTCGTGCAGGTCTGTGTCATCTCTCCCCTTGACTTTTCAGTAAGCGGTGAACACCAGAGTCCAGTCAGAGCTTCTGAAAGTGACATTTTAAAGAGAACTGAAGAAAAGAGAGGCTGGTTTGGGGCTTTGTGCGAGTTTTGCGTTTGTCTCAGTCTCTCTGGTTTCCTTGCATCCTGAAGGCGAGACGGAGGGGCTGTGCAGCTGCACACTGGAAGGGGAGGAGATGACCATTTTCCCATCCTCAGCCTCCCACTCATTTCTCTCCCATACATGCCAAAAAGAGACTTTATCGCAGACTCCCTAGGCAACAAAACTGATGACAGATGAGAGAAGACCTTCAGGAAACTGGCTGCCACTATCAAGGTGCCACAGGGCCGAGAGCTCCCTGGGGCCAGGGCATCCCCATGGGGGTCCCTCAGGGCAGGGCCTGGCAGCCAGGGCCCCTCCCACCACCCCAGCCAGGAGCGGGGCAGCCAGGGGACACTAAGGCAGCCCCAGCCCAAGCACTGGGCACCTCCCTTTGGTTGGGCCACGCCATGGGCCTGTGGGTGGGCCTGGCCCTGTGGAGCCCATGGCCAGGCAGGACAGGGCTGTGAGTAGCTGGAGACCAGCCCAGCTGCCTCATCACTGGGGCAGGGGCTCTCTCCTGCCAGTTAACATTTAATAAACTGCGGGCTCTGGACACAGCTTTTAATTGCAGGTGCCTTCTGAGTACTAGTATTTCCCGTGTTTCTAGACTGTTTTGGTAGCAATATGTGTACATGCAAGACAGATGCAAATATGTGCTGGCAAGAGCATTCGGTGTTGAGTCCACAAGGCTTCAATCCCAAAATGTGCTTTTACAAAGAACAACAATATGCTGAATGCCAACTGCTTATGTAGCAATTCTGACTTTCATAAATGAACTGAATACTTCTTGTTCAGCAGATACCTCCTCAAAGGCCCGCATAGCGGACATATGAAGAAGGCAAGCCTGCCTTGTTTACTGTGGGTTCAGCAGGCATGGACATGGGTTGGGAACTTCAGGAATGATACAGGCTCCAGCGATGCCAATGGCAAGATTCCCACTGACTTTGAAAAGCTTGGAATTTCACACTGAAAGGGATGTTTGCTCACTTAAACTTTTAATAATGAGTGGCTGTTCCTCCCTCGATAAAAAGTTCTGCCCTTACTCACTGTAGAAATCACAGCTACTCTGTGCCATCTATGTGACCAATAGCAGGAAAACTTAACTCACTACAGGCTCACAAATGGACCTGAGCAGCATCTGAGGCCAATCTGTCTGAACCCCATCCAAAGGCAGGAGATTTTCAGGTTGTGAAGACACATTTTAACTTCGCTGATGCTCTTTGTTTACAAAACATATACATGCGTCATGCAAAAAGAGTCCTTTCTTTCAGACCAATTTTGAAAAGACCTGCAGCTAAAGGTGACACAGATAGAGTACGCTGACTCCCATATTACTGACTGTAAGGACATCTGTTTTTCTCTTGTTAAAAGATGTATATACAATTTTCCACAGTCTTTAAAGCCATTTGACTGTAAGTGTATTGAAAGCACTGATATACGTGTCAGTAATGTAGCTATAGACAAGGACCAGATCCACCTCCAGAGTGGTTTTTGACAGTTTCCAGGCTTTACCATTGAAATGCAAGTAGATGCTGAATGTGGGAAAGGCTAAAGCTATGCTGCTTGGCTCAGAGCCCAGGACTGAAAGATTTGGGTCCATTTTTCCAGCTGAAAAATGTAATGTACTTCCTCCCAGAACTTCAAGAGGTTACATACTCAGCTGGGGAGAACAGGGGTAGCTCCAGTGAAGTCAATGGAACTGCACGCATAAATTGTAGCTCCAGATCTGACATGTATTATCTCTTAGTAAGCAGTTAGCTTAAAACTCATTAAAGATGGATCATACACAACAATCACTAGCAAGCAGATGAAACTTTTTTTTAATTTTGTTTTTCTTCCATTAATCTGCATCAAATAGTGAGTATTTAGCCTTAAGATCAGCTCCCTCTGTGAACTGTATAGAGATAACCTCTCTGTTAGTGCACAGAAATTTTATGGGAAATGTGGGCAAAGAAATTGTTGGTCCGGAAACTCTTGAATCAATTATCAGAGAATCCTTTGCTGCTATTTGCATTGGATTTTCTCAGTTTATGAAGTCAACCTCTCAGTCAACATTTTTCAAAAGTATTACACTGAATTCAATATATTGTGCTATTGGGAAATTACCAAAATTTTACTACCAAAGCATAAAAAAATAGAGAGGCTTGTAATCTGCACAGTCATATATGCATAGCTCAGTCCAGGCATTTTATTTTCACTAACGGCCTCAGCCACACAGAGACAGGAGTGTTTTGATGGGACACTTGGGTTAGCAGATCTGTGCTGTTTTGTTTCTCTCCTTTCCATCTTACAAGTTCTTTGGACAAAAGTCAGGCCCTGCTGCCCAAATATGTAGCCCCAGGGCACTATGTGAATGGATCTGGTAGCTCAGGTTCTTCCACTAATCCGGGTCAGCATCCATCTCAGACACAGGCTTTATCCTGCAAGTCTCTGTGAGGACGTGCAGCAGGAAGTGCCAAGTTATTATCCTCCTTTACAACTCTGAGTGAAATCTACAGAAGGATGCAATAAAGTTAATTACTAGGCGTTGTCTTTCACTTGGAGGTAAATCTGTGGCTTCTTGGGGATTGCTTCTTTACTCAAGGGGAAAAAAATAGAAGCATTATCAGACACTAAGTATATCTATCAAAACAAGGACTGGCATTCATGCAAGTGAGGACCTGAGCTATATAGAATCATAGAAGCACAGAATCATTTAGGTTAGAAAAGACCCTTAAAATCGTCGAGTCCAACAGTTAGCCTAACACTGCCAAGGATGTGCCCTTTTTAGCTTTCTCTCCATGACTGGACAAGAATAATTTGAGGAGAAATTAGAGTGACCTCTAGGACACAGAACCATGGTCTTCTGAACTTTCAGGTCACCTTATGCCTTTCATTTATGTATAGCACTTCACAGGATCATAAGATAATTTAGGTTGGAAATTTAACTCTGTGCTTAAAGCAGGCATTGAAAGGTCCTAGGTCCTCCCAAAGCCTCTCCGCACCTCTCCTCTCCTCTCCTCTCCTCTCCTCTCCTCTNNTTGTTGCAAATCCTCCTGTCCCATACTCCATGGGTCTCATTGTTTTGCCTGTCATCTTTGGTGTAGGCATGGGTCACAGCCAGCAGCAGGTCCAGATCAAGTATGCAAAGTCTATGAAGTCTCCAAGGGACCGGATATTCTCCAAGTTGGACTGAGCAAGGACAACTGCTTATGCAGGGGCATTTTCTTCAGTCCTGGCAAAGCAGCCAGTGTCAACCAAGCAACATTTCTGTAGCATTAGCAAGCCTTGCCAGATTGTGTCCATTTCTTAGTGCAGGGTGCTTAAACAAGGGGGAAGAAAAGAACAGACCTGGTGCACTTATCCTTCCGTCTCTCCCCTGCTGCCTAATGTCCTGGTTTGAGGTAAAACAGGACCAGTTTTGTTCAGTAACTTTACTTTTTAGCTAGGCCTTTTCTAACTACTGAAATTAACAGCATATTGTGCAGACAATGTTCACTCTCAGAGTGATAAGACCTGATGTTTATAGGTAATGCCAAGGCATGGTATGCAGAGAGGCTCTTGCTTATACTTATTGATGTAATACCCAAGGCCAACCAACTTTGTTACTTGCCCCATTAGAAGGTCAGAAGCAGAAAAGTGTAAAGGGGTCCCACCTGTGGGGAGGAGAGGACAGGACAGGTGACTCAAAACTGACCAACAGGGTATTCCATCCCATCTGCCTCATGCTCAGTATAAAAGCTGAGGGATCAAAGGGTCCGCTTTCTTTCTTCAATGGCAAGTGTCCGAAGAGGACTCTTTCTGTTCGTCTGCCTTTGATCCCCATCCTGAATCCAGATCTGGAATCCTGTTCTTGTCCTTCACTGAGTCCAGTCTGGGACTTCCCCAATGCCAGCAATGATGCGATCGTCATCCTGGGACCTTGATACAGTTTTGTATATGTTTTGTATATATTTCATTATTTTCTTTTTTATTATTAATACTTCATTAAAGTAGTTTAGTTCTCTCTAAACTCTTAAGTCTCTCTCTCCTCTGCCTCCCTCTTTGAAGAGAGGTAGGGGGGAGCATCTGTCGGTCACCTAGTGGCCGGTTCCACCCAAACCACGACACCTAAGCCAGTCAGGTAAGTGCAAAAAACTGACACAGATATTGCCTTGCAGGTGTCAAGGATGGAAAGTCCAGTGTCATCTCACCCTGGCCAAAGACAACCATGCAATTCATTGTGGAAAACAATCAAAGAGTCTGGAGAGAGGAATCAAGAAGAAAAAGTGAGATTTGCAGCTTAGTCTTCACATGTAGAGCTAAAGATGGGAAAAGGGAAAGAGGAAAGGGGAAAAAGGAAAGGGGAAAGGAGGAAAGGAGGAAGGAGAAAGGGGAAAGGGAAAAGCAGAAAGGGGAAACATTGATGGGAAAAGCTGCTCTTATCATTAGGTGCATGCTGGAGTCAGGGTCTGTAACAAGGTACCATTCTTGGCAGGGTTTGTACCATGGATTGGGTCTCTTAAGGAACTGGTGATAGACTGCAGTCTTTTTCTTTTTGGACATTTCAGACTTTCCTAGTTGTAATCACTGATGAGCAATTCTAAGATGTCTTACAGGATTAGCCAATAGAAGTGTTAGAAAACACATTCCCAACATTGAAAATTTGCTAATATTGCTACTTAAAAGTAGTTGAGGGTTCTTGAAATGGTTGGCTCTACCATTTGTCTGTGTATGTCTGGGATATCTGGAAATACACCAGAAACTGTTTGTCTTCTGATCCTTTATATTTGGAATTTTCTCTGGATAACCATGGGAAGCATCCTGAGGCTCTCTGCTGAAAATGTACTTAGTGCATGACTTACTTGGCCAACATACCAGCTAATCTCCTTTGATTCCTTTTACAGTCAATGCGGAGAAAGAGATAATCTTGGAGAGAGAGACTAAACAATTAGTTGAGCCAAGCAAGTTAATTCTGAAGCTGTACATTCATGAAACTATAGTCAGGTCATTGGTAATCATTATCAGCAACTGGTAATTATTATCATGCTATTGCTGTTTAGTGGTCTACGTGAAATAAGGATAAATAATGAGAAGTTATACTATAAAAATATCTTCCCGATTGCCATTTTAATTTTTATTGTCTCACCAGAGAAGCCAAATACTGTCTATACCTAAAACATGAATAAAATTTTGTTGACCATACTAGGTCTTTCTGTACTAATTGTGCTCCTTACAAAACAGACAGAAGGTGAGTCTCTGAGAAGCAAAACTACCTGCAGAGATCTTGTTTAATTGGTGGAACGGAAAAGGAAAATAGGATGTGTCAAATAACATTAATTTGAATACAAGTATTTTGGTTATTGTTATTTAGGCAATAATGCAACAAAATGCTGGGGTATATTAATTGTTAGAATAACGTGAAATCGGTTTTAAACTGAATACTGAGGGTGACTGAGGATGACTCGTTTCTCCAAGGAACATGGTCAGATATTTGATCCCGATAATACTGGTAGTAATGAAATTATATAAATGGATTCCTGCTTACTGCAGCAGTGAGGTATCCCAGGTATGTTATTGGACACTAGATAATGTGTTGCTGTAGAATAAATTGTAAATTAGTTTATCAGTGTTACAAAAGACATCTGAGGAATAGTTCTTGAAATCTTTCCCTAATATGATACCTTAAAATGATCTCATCTTGTTCTGCCAGGCCAAGAAGACTGTGAATATTAAAGGATTCACATAGTTTTAGGAAGAGCTGTTGGGCTGTCTTTCGAAGTGTGTGGTTTTTTATTGGTAATCAAAATACTAGTGGAAGTTTTCTTCTAGGTGATGTCTACTTGTAGCCAGTGGCATAACCCTGGAACAGGTGTACTGAAGGGAAGAAGGGAGCAATGACTCTCCCACTGTGGTTAGTTCTCTGTCGCCTGCAAGATGCAGGCACTCCTTGGCTCTCGCTTGAGGAGGACCTTGCACAGACATCTGCACCTGCCCTGGCCTACAAAGTGCTTATTTATGTACCTCTTTGGCATTAGAGAAAGAATTTATGCTGCTGTCCAAGTTGGACTTCCACTCTTAAGAACGAAAGGTATTCACTTTTCACTGATGTGAATTAAGTTTATGTGAGAAGTACTACATTTAATAACACAAAGACTTATTCACTGCTGTGCAATTCGTTGAACAGCCAGACAGCAGATGGGCTGCAGATCCACAACTACCTGCCATAGTTTTACTTGCAACTTAAGTGGTTCCTACCAGAAAACTGTCTCTATTTTATTAGGTTTTTTTTTTTATATTTATTTTATTTTTCAGCCCAAAGAGATAGTACTTCACATTCCACACTTGATATTTTATAGGTCTGGGGAGGGGAAGAGGAAGGTTTCCTATTTTCCTTATCAATACTGTTTCTTAACTTAACATTACAGAAGAGAGATTTTTCAGTGTGTGGAAAGCAAGAACGTACTAGCCCATGAGCCTGACATAGTTGGTATGTGAAGAACATGTATAATAACCTTGATTTCCAAACATGACAAGTTCTCTGTAACCATTACTTCATCATTAGGTCATTCAGTTCATCGAGAAGCAATTTTTACTAACAATTACTATAAAACAATGTCTGCCACACGTTCATTCTTGTATAATTGAATTCCCTATATTTAGAATAGGGAATCAAAATAATTTTCTGCCTTTATATCCACCATCTGCACATTCGTTTCTTATTCAGCATGATAGATAAGAAAGTATACCATTATTTAATGTTTCATTGCTAGACCATAGTAATTTCTTTGACAAATTAACATCAAGTGTAATATTTTAATAAATACAGCACAAATCCAAACATTTATGAGTATGAGAATAACAGCTATTAGTAAAGGCTTTCAAGTCAAACTTACGTCAATCTTTGTACAAGGAAATTACTAACATAAACTGTTTATTATCTTACCTCAGGGGTCATAAATAAAAAAGTCTGTCAAAGTCTAACCCGCAGCATCGTTTTAACTATCACACTTGCATTGTTCATGTTGATATGCTGAACAACCATGGATCAGAGGAATAGACTCTGGCATCTAATTATTAAATATACATAATTTGAGATCAGTCAAAGAGCTCTGTGTTTGTTCTGGGCAGATGTAACACCTCATGAAGTCTTCACAGACAACCTGGTAATGAGTCAAAACCACTGGGCAACAGGTTAAAATAATATCTCCGTTCGGATCTAGCAAAACCAAGGTGTGATATTGGTTAGTATCATCTGTCTTCTGTGCATATCTGCCCCTAGCTGATTTACAATTTATCTCTGACTGTTTTTCTTTTTTTTTTTTTTTCTTCTGTAAAAAATCACTTGCTGTTAGACACCTCCAGCCCTGAAGAAATACAAAAACAAAAGCTTTAGGCAGGATATACACACTCATCAACACAAAGACTTTAAGAGCAGCACTTCTTCTGTTCACAGGGCAGATATTATTGGTAGGATCAGCAACAGAAAATCAGAGTATTGTGGAAGCTTAGTCCTAGCCACAGGAGGTACTAACTGCTTAAAAATGCAGCCCTGCAGACGATCTACAAGACAGGATGGTGTCACAGGAAAAGAAAATATGACAAGAATGGCAGAGAAACAGAGGGACAACTTCATTCAGCTGTTACAGGCAGGGCTGTGAAACCAGAGATGGAGAACTGTCCTCATCTCTGTGGCCCCAGGCATGTAATTTAATCCCTCCTTCTACTACTCTGTTGGATAGTTCACCCAGAAGGGGCCCAGCAAGTAGCATGGGTCTGCAGAGCAGCTATCGCAAATGGCCCTGATTTGACTTGATGATCTTAAAATACATCTAAATCGTGCATCCACATGAAGAACCAGCACGTTGCAGCTCTTTCTACCCATATGCCCGGAATGAATTTGAGATACGTTTTATCATTTATAAAATTAGCATAATGCTCACATCTCGACTCAAAATAAGAGTACATAGGATTTTCTGGTATTTGTTCGCTTCTGTTTCCAAATTTTCATTCTAGATTTCTCTATATACTTCCTAGACCTTTACAAGCCTAAAAAATGAAAAGTTCTTACTGAAAATCCAAAAAAAGGAGTGTTGTTTTTTGAAGCTATTTATTAAAAATATCTTCTATACTTTATAAGTCTCTTGTTTGCCTGTAAAATTCAAAGTTTACTAGAATAAGGAGAATGCTGAAGCGGATTTATCTGTGATTATGATTAGCTACGATTATCTTCTCCAGTGTAGCACACTAGGCAAATACTAGGCGATAAAGATTCTCGTGTGTAGTTTCAGTCTAGTGCAAGATTGCTATTCCTTTAAGAAATCTGAATCCAAAAATCATGAGATTGGCTTAGAGAATATGAGGTTTAAAGAAAGCGATACCTTCTGGTGCTCTTTCACATTTTGTTTTTTCTAGGAAGTGCTCAGGTAACATTTCTAATCTTTTCTCTGAAACTGTAAAAGCTAGAAAGCTACACTCAAAGGAGTGAAATATGAGCTTCTCGCCTCTTAAAACATCTCTGGGATTTGGATTTTAAGAAACACAGCAGTAGAGCACAAGATTTAGGACAAAACCACGAGAGTTTGCCAGGCTGCCTGTACTCAGCCAGCCTGTTTTTTGTAGAAGTCATCTGGCAGAGAAAGCACTGCTGAAAGAGCTAAATAAAATGGTATGAGAACGCTGAAGGCATAAAGATGGAAACATGGGAATGTGGGGGGTGGGGTGTTTCTGAGTTAAGCACTTGCTAGGAGACCCTAATGGGAAGTAATGAGAAGGAAAGTGGGGGTGTGGAGCAAAAGTTGTGGAATGAGTGAACTGATTCTTGTTAAGTTTATGGCCAATTAATGTTTGCCATACTTGGGAATCAAAAGTTTACCAAGGGTTTCTCTATATTAAAGGCAGTTCTTTGAACAATAGAGCCCTTTTTCTGCAATTCACAGCTGTCAGAGATCATTTCACTCCCTATATAATTCAAAAAAGTGATGCCTTTAATTGGCAGCATAAACACTGTTGGGCTAGTGTGTACTGAGCTTGATTTAGATGCTCAGTGTATGGCACAGTTTGCATCTGTCAGGATTTGTAAGGAAAAGCTGCATAAATAATTCTAGACTCACATATGAGAACCGGGAGGAAAAAACAGGATTCTAAAACATCACATACACTGGCTTTAAAATGACATGAGCCAGGAACACAAGAGTTAAAGGTGAAAGTCTACCCTGAAGATCCTTTCACAATGGTCATTTCCCAGGTTAAAAGCCACTATAGATAGCAGGGCTAGAATAAGATGGAATGGCACCTTAACCCTGCTTTTTCTGCCCTTTTTTACGTTTATTTTGCCTCTAATATGTAAACACAATCTACGTTCAATTTACTAATTAATTGGGTTGATGGTTTCCTCGTTTGTCTGATTATACTGCTTCTCATAAAAAAAAAAAAAAAGCAGATAAGAAGCATAGGCCTGTGAGTTATTTCTCCCATGCTATTTTGAATTGTATTTTTTCAGTGCCACAATGAAACCAGAGGTGTATCCAGACCATTCACTCTGGGAGGACTTCCCAGCACAGGCACAAAAAAGTTAGTAAAAGAGCATGGACTGCTTGAATGCACTGCACCTGCAAATAACCTCTACCTCAGGTGAGGTTCATTTGATGTCCAGGGACAATCTGGAGCTCTCCAAACTCCAAAACACCAAGATTGCCATGAAATCCCTGAGGGAGAAGACTAGGATTTACACAGACTAAGTTTTGTTCATAAAACAAGCTGTATTTCAAATAGAAGGAAATGTTCAAAATTAGCAATGGCATTTAAGGAACAAATGCTTGTTTATTCTTCCTTTTCTGTTGCTGCGGGTTCATGTTACAAACACCCATCCTTCTCTGGCACAGATCAATACGGCAAAGTAAAAATCCACTCAACAAAGACAGTTTGCCTCACAGGAGAAACTCATTCTTTAATCCAACAACACTATAGCTGCTTTTGCAAGCTGTAAGTATAGTCTATCAAATCAAAACACTCAACAATGGTTCAACAACTTTCAACATCATTAAATCTCTCAAATTTGCTCCTGAAATCAAGTTTCTCAGCTGGTGACATCTCCTTAACCTCCTTTGCCTCACTTCTGTGAGGCATGATACACTAAAGAAAGCACGAGGAAGTCATTTTTAGCAGAACATCCTCGTTTTGCGGAGGACAATGATGAGAGAATATAACTAAAATCTGAAAAAAATGGATAAAATAGAAAAGTGAGAAATCTGAATCTCCTGATAATGGGTTTTGTCTGTGGAAATTGATGTGTTTTGTTATCCCAAACTAACATTTAGAGCTGAAACACTGCATTTCTTTTCGAAACAGTGATTCAAGCTGCTATACCAACCTCTTTAGTGAAGAAAGTTTAGTTCCTGCCCCAGGAAGTTGCAGTTCAGTGAGACAGAGGTCATCACTGAGCAGTGAAGGCATGGCCTGTACAAATCAATGAAGTTTTTGACAAGGAATTTAAGAGACATCAAAAAACAAATGAGTGGGGACTTTGTCTACATGAGGACTAAGTCTGGGGAAGTTGCATGATGCAAGAGTGCCACACAGCATGGAGGGACGCTTGTTAAACAGGTGAGCCTGTGCAACATGGGGATAGTTGGATGAAGGCAAGGCAGACAAAAAGATTTATTACAGAGCACTGAGCAACATGTTATGGGAAAGCATATTATGACAGCAGGTTGGAAGACAGAAGGACTCAAAACTTTCATTGCTAGACAAATATAATCTTGTTAGTCACTTTGGAAGAGGGAGAGGAAAATCAGCCTAATAATAGGGTTCTTTTAGGCATTGTAAAGAGTAAGAGGAAAATCACAGGAAAAACCCTCTGTGGAGGGGACAGAATCACTCAAAACACTTCATATTTCTTGTGCATCATGATTCTTGTGTCTCTTGCACCCTGTGCTCACTTATCCAGGATCCTGTATAACAGGCACACTGTCCACCACAGCACAGCTATATCCCAGTCTGCCTCAGTATATAGGCCCTCTTGACCTAGAAAGCCAAATTCCTACCTGGTGGAAAAGCCCAGATTATTTCAGACTAAGAGTTCCTCTTAAAGCAGCACCAAATAAAGCCAAACATCAATTTGTTTCATGAAACAAAATGTTTAGGAAAAAATTGTATCTCAGAAATCTCATCAAGGAAAGACTGTCTGAATATGAAAAACTTGTAGTCGTATTAACATAAAAAAGTTATTTCATATTTAATTTAATTGCCATTTTAAATGACAATATTTGTTGGGATGTGGCATTGCACTTTGAAGAACATTCCTGGATGAAACAGTAATTGGAATCGAACCTGAAATGGAGATGTGAGTTAGGAAACGATGTCCCCTTCTTTGGTTACACTGATTTCACACTCATCTGTACAGACTCCCACATGTCTGTGATTTACATTCGCATAAAAGACCAGTCAGTAAGTGTTTAAGCAAGCCTGAAAGTATCAGTTGTTTGCACCTTTCATGCCCTTTTAAAACAGAACCTGTATGGCAAAGGCAGGAGTAGTGAGGCATTAGTTGTTTACAGGCACATTCTTGACATAAGGCCATCGGGCTTTTTTACAGGGAGGAGTCAGGAATGTGCTCTGTGAATAACAAACCCCTTATGATTATGGAGCTTCTCTTTCAAAAAAAAAATAATCCTGAAAGTGAAACACGCTGAACTTTCTGCAGCTCTAGACATTTACTAGTTGGAGACAATTGTACCCTTTAAATCAATTGCTATTTTTAAAGAGGTGGACACCTCTTTAAAATGAAGGTGCACTTCTTTAGATGAAATGCACTGAACACTGGAACTTCTGTCCACCCAGAAGTGCAGCATACAGTTACCTGAACCAGGAGCGTATTAACAGGGGTACTGAGCACATCAGCTCAGTCTCCCCAAAGTGCTAAACACCTTCTGACAGATGTTCAATAACTTCTGCACAATTCAAAAGAGGTGTTCAGCATCTCACAGGAGTAAGCAACAGGAATCTAGTCTCAATCCCCGGAAAGTACGATGGAAAGTTCCCCCTGCCTTGAGGAGAATCAGAAGTTGGTATAAAAATTTGGAAGAATTTCTCCAAAGAAAGTCAGTTAATTTAGCCCTAAAAATATGAAGTGAAGCCAAGCTAACTGCACCTGCATAGTCCTCACATGAGGGAATTCAGAACAATGCTGCTCTTGCAGTTGATCAGCCTCACTGCACCTCTATCCTGGTGTGAAATATGGGGGACTTTAATATGCCTTACAGACCCTGCCCTATGTTAAGCCGAGGTCAGTTCATAACAGTCCCATTGTTATCAATGATCTTAGTCCACATTTGCAAGGGTGAGACTGGGAGCAGCGTGGGGTCCTATGCCTGAGGAAGTTTTATGATCTTATTGTTTTGTACTTTCTAGTGTCAAGAGTGACAGAGGCAGATTCCTGGAATGATTGCACAGGTGGTGTTAAATAGCCATTAGCAGACTAGAGGCATGGCTTAAAAGTGATTACTTGTTCAAAGGAGTGGTTTCAAAATAAATAACTGTCAAGGAAGTATTACACCTTGTGTGGAAAAGAGGAATGTGATGGAAAAAATGCAGCCTTAGTATGTATCTCATTATAGTCTGCATAAGGAGAATTAACAATATCGTCACGGCACAGTTTTGCAGCTACAAGGGTTCTTAATTTTGCCACCCTGGTTCTCTTTCCCTGATTATTTACCAACAATAAGCATAAAATGTTTAGCTATGTTTTTTTAGACTTTCTGTCATGCACATCAATGAATTCTCTGGTTCCTGTGCTAAAGGACTGAAGAAAAAGTCATATAGCAGCTTGGCACTGAAACCCAAGCAGAGGCTAAATCTCACAATGACATCACAATGGAAAAAAGCCTTGTGAAAATGCCTGACTCCCTAACACCCCACAGTCTCTCACTTGGCAGATCTTAATCCCACACCCACTGTATCAAACAGGTGGAATCATGCTGAAAAGCAGTTTTGCTTTGATGGGGCTAAAGAAACCTTTCTCACAACAATGAAGGCTTCCTAAACAAAGGATTAGGAACAAGTGGAAAGGAAACGAAGTCTTGTGCTGCCACTCATCATTTTTGCCAGTGGAAAACAAGAGAGTTGGCTTACTTAGCTAAGCTTCTTGTTGCATGTAATTTTCTTAAATCTGATTAGGATCATTTAGGCTTTTCTAATTACAGCAATCTGAGAAAGCTGTGCCCACTACCTGTTTACCTAGGAGATTTCTTCTCTCCTTTTTTCCTACACACATAAAAAATGAAGTTCTTGTATGGCTAAAAAAGGCAGAGACAAATTTTGCATCCTTAAGAAATGTCAGTATAAGGTTGTACTACAGAACTGCCCCCTGAGCTGTATCCTTAGAAAAGGCAGGCCACTCATTAATCCCAAATCTCAACCTCAGTGAATGGGGGCCCTAATGACAGTGATGCCACTGGAGCTAACCCAGGGCATTTTGAGTCCTAGGATGGCTTAGGTTTTGCTCAAGATTTGCAGAGTTGGGCTTTATGTGTTTTTGTCACTGGACAAGATGATTCTTGTGGCATTACTTTGTTTTTATAATGCATTCCTGAACCAGCAATTTCCAAATATAGCTTCATTTCACCTATATTCTCTGGCTTCAGGAAGATCACTCTTTTCTGTTGTCAGGAGTCAGGCATGACGAAAAAATAAAGGTCCCAAAATCTTTTCCTTCTTTAGGCGTACAAGCTTTGGAGATATATTTGCAGCTTGGCACGTGAAGTAGGTACCTAGCTCTGGTAGAGATTCACTGAGAAACAATGAAAACCCATGTAAGGAGGAAGAAGATAATGTATAGCTTTGCCTATAAATCTTGGTTTTAACCAAAGAATAGCTTACCCTTTCAGAAAAAAGGATTGCTCCTGTGTCCTTTTCTTCTGGCACCTGGGCCAGGAAGGACATGGAAGTTAATAAGAAATTTAACATTTAAGCATATGAAATACTATTTTTTACAAAACTGTAATCTGTTATGTTAAGCATCAGAAATAGAATGTGATCTGGGGACATGATTCAGCACCCTTCTCTCTCATTCAGCATTGAACTGGTACCCCAGCATGGTATTATTTCCAGGAAGTAGCATGGTACAGCAGGGACCACTTTTCATGCAACAATTTACATCTAGGCTATTCATTGCAGTTAAAATGCTACTAAAATACAACCACAAAGTGCTCCTGGTAAAGTTCATGCTTGATAAAAACCATAAATAATTATGTCTGTTAAATATTAAAAGATCTTTTTTTTTTTTTTTACAAACAAAAGGAAAATAGAAAACACTTGGAATCTTAATAGCTATTTTGTACACAATGTGAGGCCCATCAGAGCCATGGAATCTCTGCCACACTTTATTGAACCAAGGTGACTGACCAAGAACAACCAACTGGCTGAGGTGACTGACTGATAATGGTGATAACAATAAGTTAGGTGGTGCAGGTGATTCAGTCTTACTACTCACTCTCCAAGTCACATGGAGCACCTGGGCACAGTCACCTCTGCTTTCCATGGCCATTAATGTGGATGGGGGAAGGTCTCAAGAAACTCAAGGACCAGCATGAATTCGGTCTGTGTTGCTCTTTCTGCTTCCTGAAATTCAGAGGTCAGTAAGGACAAAGAAACTGTAAATAGAAGTAACACCAGTTTGAGCGTGAGTCAGATATTCCCTTTGTTAAAATAATCTAATGATAACAATATGTTCCTCTTTACCACAAGGCAGAAGATTCCAAGTCTATACTGAACTCCTTGGTGGCTATCTGACTTCTTGCAGAGGATGCATTCTTCAGCTAAGGCGCAAATATCAAAAGTTTGCAGGAGGGCATGAGAATGTATCCTTAAGAAGAAGAGACTTCCCAAGGTATGATATCATCCTTTCACCCAGATAA
>VZSZ01010556.1:6450-59472 GCA_013398815.1 Ibidorhyncha struthersii
AGGAAGGAAGGAAGGAAGGAAGGAAGGAAGGGAGGGAGGGAGGGAGGGAGGGAGGGAGGAACGAAACTTCCCGTTTCAAAAATGAGGAAACTTACAAGCACAGCAGTGAGTAACAGCCACAGCCAGAGCATTGGATTTGGGTCTCTTTAGTCTGGAGAAAAGAAGATTGAGGGGGGATCTTGTTAATGCTTTCAAATACTTGAAGGGAGGATGCCAGGGGGATGGGAGCAGCCTTTTTTCAGTGCTGCCCATTGATAGGACGAGGGGTAATGGGCACAAACTTGAACATAGGAAGTTCCATCTTAACATGAGGAGGAACTTCTTTACTTTGAGGGTGGTGGAGCACTGGAACAGGCTGCCCAGAGAGGTTGTGGAGCCTCCCACTCTGGAGACATTCAAAACCCGCCTGGAGGCTGTCCTGTGCAACCTGTTGTAGGTGACCCTGCTCTGGCGGGGGGGTTGGACTAGATGATCTCCAGAGGTCCCTTCCAACCCTGACTATTCCGTGATTCTGTGATTCTGTGATTGCAGGTAAACCACCTGGCTAGTCTGTGAAATAAGGTTCCCTCTGTGTTAACTTGTTTCTTAGTATTACTAGCTCATGTGGCTCCTCAGCCTGAGGGTATCTTTTCCTGCAGCCCTGCATCATCTTAGGAGGCCAGAGACCCATGTGCTGATAGCAAGAGTAGATCCAGGCACGCACCCAGCACTTGTGGGTATATGATCAGCTTTCTTGCTTGACAATAACTTTTTGTTGTGTGCATTGAATCCTACCTATAAACTTACTGGTTTCTTTCTGAGATATATTTAGGTACAGTGGCTTGCTAGTTGGGATTTCAGTGCAGCTACATGAAATTTGTTTGGAGAGGTCCAAGTTACTCCTGTTTGATTCTAAGTGAGAGAAAGAAACCAAAAGGGGGGTTTCTTCAGGATTCATCCACCAAAAATATATATGCATTTAAGTAAGCAAATAATCTTTTGATGTATGAAGACCCTTCTCAGTGACTTAAATCAGAAACAAACACCATTGATCTAGATAATGTAAGGCCACACAGAAATATAAACCTTCAAAGATAGTTTTCATTTTTCTGCTGATTGAATTTTGTGGCAAAATTGTCAGTGGCTTTTGTGGGAAGAGAGTTTTTTCCTAGAAGCATTTACTAGCAGCTAAGCTCTTAAGCATCAGTAAACTTCAGGAGATTCTCAGGGTCCCATTTAAGATATGTATGAGTTTGTCTGAGCTGCCAAATCAGCACCTTATTTAAGCTACATAGGAGTTTGTCTGAATTGCCAAATCAGCACCTAGATAAGGATACATAAGAACTGTAGCTGAAATANCCATATACACCTTGGGGCAGAGAAACAGACTGATCAAACTGCTAAATATTTCATCTCTCTTCCAGTAAAAATTCCTGGCAAACCACGACATCAGATTTCTCTGCAGATGTTCATCGAGTAAACAAACACAGAGCTGCAATCCCAATACAGTCTTTAGCAAATCGGCTGGAATAGTAGCCCTCCTGCAATATAAGACCATCATTCTTAATTACACAGATGCCTTGGTATTCTTCCCTTTTCTAAATGCACTAGGATGCTGCTAGGCCATCCAAGTTAGTATCAATGCTGACAAATGAGGCAGCGGATCCACCATTAAAAAGCTACTGGCAATTATGACTTTGTAAGAAGTGCTTTGAATATGATAGTGTTAATAATATTAAGCTGAGACAGCTATCCATGAACAAAGTGTCATTGTAGTCTTAGGTTCACGGAGTGCTTTAAGTGCTTGAACACATGATAAAAACCTTGCAAGAAGATTTGTTCTTCCTTTTGCTCCCCAAGGAAGAGAGCAGACTACGTGACAGTCCTGGACAAATTGCAATGCTTGGCAGGTATGAAATGTGTGTCTACTAGATTCGTCCACTGCATGTAGCCATAAAACAAGACACAGTCTTGCTCTCCATAAATAAATTTCTCATTTTTGTTATTCTCTTGAAAAATAATGAGTATGTCCAAACTCATCTCTTGTCTAGCTGTCATTACTCCCAGTTGTGATGTCTTAATTTTTCTTCCCCCTGGCTTAAAATTCTCTGATAACCCAGATGTAATTTAAGAAACTTTCAACGGTACTGAATATTGACATGCACTCTCTGGACTTAGCAATACAGGACTGTCTCACCAGGAACTGCTACTCCCTACGGGCAAGAAGGAAGGCTGGTCCTTTTAAAGTATGATTTCCCACATTCTTTTTAGCAGGACATCAACCTTTACCAAATCATGATCCAAACCAAAGTTTAACTGTCTTCTCTGTGGTAAGGTAATAAAAAGTAATATAAAGGTATATATAAAGCAGTATAGAAAAGTATATATATAAAGTAATATATAGGTAATGATATAAGGTGATATTACCACTAATAAAGAACGCCCTCTCATTTAACATTTTTTTTGTCAGTGTAATCTTTATTTGCATAAGAAAACAACACACCAACACAGAGATTCCCTGAAGGGTTGTGCATTTTTGTCTGCACTCTACAAACAGAGATACAACTTTTAGCAATAGTAGGAGACACCATTTGGGCTCCTAGAAGGAAAACTCAAAATTTTTCACTGAAGAATCTTCTAAACTTGCACTAACCTAACCAAAATGCCCCAAGTAATAACATGCAAAACATTTCCTCCAAAAACAAATAAAAAATAATAACCTTCATTCGGGTCATGCTAATATTACTGAATAATCACAAAGCTAGATATTTCTGGAAGATTATCTGCTGTATGTCCTATGACTTGTTTACACAGGGTGGCGCACAGTACTAGCTCCATAGCACAGCGATGGTCTCTGCAGCAGAAATTGGAATAAGAGAAAATTTACAATACCTCCAGAGAAAAAGAGCTTGCATTTTGCTCCTTCTTGCCTTGACTTGTCTTTCTAAAACAGCATTAATGAAGTGGCAAACAAGCTTTCTTTCAAACTTCCACTGACTTTCAGACAACCAAGTTTCTACCCCTGATGTTGATGTCAAGGGAGCATGAGAGAATTTAACATCCCCAGCTCATGAAACTTAACGGACAGTTGTGCAAAAGGGGTGGGACACATCTCACAATTCAATAAGACCTTGACAGGATGTAGCTCAAAATTTAGGACATCAATACTTAATTCTTCTGCTGCCTGAAGTCCTAAGATTTTTGTACTAAATTCCTCCAGAACTTGAATTATTGTTTCTGGCAATGCCTTGGTGTGCTGAAGTCTTGTCAGTGTCAAAAATCCAGGCAGTATCTCTAGTGGGATACCCACACAAGTGTTCCTCTAACCATCTTGACTGATCAAGATTTAAGGAAAGAGCCACTCACCCCAAAACCCAGTCATTATAGGAATGAATGGGAATAGTTCCCAGCAGAAAAGAGTGCAGAGGAAAAGTATTAAATATGGGTTTGGAGGGCTGTAACAATGTGAGTTGAGTATGGAAGGTCTCTGGGGAGCATGGCAGGTGGGCCACAGGACCAGGGAGGTAGTGGTGCCTCCCTAGCCCTTGTGGTCTGCTGCATGGCTGGCTTCCCGCTTGTTGCAATGGTTTGGTAGCTGTGAATGACTTATATGAGAATGGTTACCTTTTATGTGGGTGCGTATATATTTAGGTGTCTTGTTTGAAAAAGTGGGCTTCATTTGTGTTATGGAAACCTAAAAAGAAATGAACGTATTATCCAGGTGTGAATGGAGAAACAGTTAGCAAAGGAAATAGGAAAGTCTGAATTTATGTTTTTTTTTTTTTTTTTTTAATGCATTGATAGACTGAATAGAAGACCATTCTTTAACTCTTGGTCTTGGCTCATCTCTCCCTACAAGGTACTACATTATTTTAATTTTTATAAAATTCTACTGTAAAGCAGAAGACCGGAGCGTATAAACCAGACTAGTTGGGCTTTTTTTTTCTTCCTTGAAGCAACATTTTGGAGTTGCAAAAAGACTCTGTAATTTATGTGACTGGTGGTGGATGTTACTATATACAATGTTAAAGAGCAGAACAAAAGGGAAACAGGTTGGATAAAGGGAAGAAAGAAAACGTGAATGTTAAAAACATAAGTGGTTATGCTGTAGGAAACAAACTGGGGTTTAGTCACTTCCCTGTGGAAAAGGAACACCCCTCCATTTCACAGAGGAATGGGTAATATATTATTGATGTTCTGAGATTATTATAGCTATTAGGAAGAGAAATCTAAGGATGGATGTCCCTTATTGTTGGGATTATTGTGGGATACTGCTGAAATATTTTGTGCTGATTATGCTGAAGATCAGAAAAATCAATGGCTGCAATCAGAAAATAGCAGATTAAGAAAGGACCTTAAAACTGGCGTAGTCATTAGAAAAGCGGTCACTTAACAGTCCAGAAACAAATTTCAGAGAAGTAGCGTGACAGAAAAAAGTGGTGAGTAGAAAGGAAAAGAACATATTATAAGAACAAGTGTAGGGATTTAAATGTATAATTCAGCAGGAATTCAAAGGAAGAATGGCAGACCCTAAAGGGGTCAGACAGTAGCAAGTATGAAGTAAAGATGAAACTCCTGAATAAGCTGATCATTATGCAAAAATTAAAAATAGCTACTCTGTCTGCAGGAAGAAATGTAGTGTTAGACTAGGAGCCATGGGACGACGCCAGATTTTTGGGTGATATATATGAATGAAGAAAGAGACAGGAGTGGGAACCTGGATGGCTACCCCAGGGGAAGGCAATGCTGAAAACTGCCTTTGCCACTCAGTGAAAGAAACATCTTCAGGGGACGTGAAACAGATTGCTGCAAATAGCTGGCTTTTTAAATGCAGCTGGGCTTGACTCTTGGTGCTCTGCTCAAAAGGCAAGAACTGCAACCATCCCTCAAGCCATGCAGTGTGGTAATGGCAACATCAGACATGGATTTCCTCCCTGGGGCTCTCATCCAGGCTGAGTGAGATCTCGGTGAATTTCCTTCACTGCTGGTCAAGATTCAGGCTTGTCTCTCTCCATCTGGTTCATGTCATCATGCCCAGGTTTGATGAGATTGAGAAGACTTGCAAGACTGAGATAGCTCTTTCCTCCAGCTTGTTCAAGGTATTCAATCATATTCAAAATAAGCATAATTTCCCTGAATCAGAAGAAAAGTGTGTGACATTTTTCTTTGTGTTCGGAGTGTTCATCTGAAGGCAATCATAGCCACTTTTACCACTAAGGATTTGTTAGTGTGCCATGGGAGCCTATGGTCCTACAGCTTTCTTCTTCCCCTCTACAATGAAATGTGCAGTGCAATTAGTCCTGAACTAAAGTGAAACTGAAAGGGCTTTATGCAAAAGCCTATGTTGCCTAGGGACAAGACCCAGGACTAGAAGTTAGAATTTCAGGGAACTGACACCAGCTTCAGACTTAGAAGATACTAGCAGCCATTAGTGTTAACACATGTCTGGGCAAGAGATTTCTGGCAGTCCAAAACACCCCAGAAACCCCTCTGCATTATTTCTTTGCCTTGCATCTCACCATGTGACTGTCCATCTGGAAGTCTGACAATGTCTACCAGCCTGTGCTCAGATCAGACATCTCCTTCAGGCATGGTACATCTGATACTTCTTGGAAGAGTTAGGCTCACTGCATGGGTGCACTTCAGCTGAAACACACCTTCAAAGCACATCCATTATGCTCCAGAAATATTCTATACTTCATACTTGCTGAGCGTTTGTACGTGTGGGAAACCTTGGGCAGGAGTGGGGCTTAGTTACGCTCCTATTGTTACAACGGTGAAGAAATGTGATATAAATTTTTTTGGTGTGGAATCCTTTTCTTAGTGTTGTCTGTGTAAGTTCTCAAAACAAAATCAGTTGTCCAGTACTTTCTGCTTGCTACAGATCAGAGTAAGATTTCTTAACTTAGGTTTTAACTGAGTTAGTATAAATGCAACATTTTATAATTATATCCATCTAAAATCTCATAAAGTAAATATGTATCAGCATTTCCTGTTGATTAGGCAATTTTATAAAAAGATTTTAAGGTTGGGATTCTGTGAGGAAAGTTGCATTGACAAGTAGGTTTTCACTGAGGCATATTCTTAGAAGAAATTTCTTTAAGCTAACTACGAGAATTCAAATTGAAAAAACCCTGCAAAATTGGACGTAATAATGCAACTTCCCCTTTAGACTAGTTATATCTCTTGAGAAAGTCTGTGCACCATAACCCAGACTCTTGAGTTGAGGGAGTGAATGCGTACATAAATGAACTAAACTCTTCATTATCAGCTGCAGTTGTGATTGACAGTTTTCAAGGCAGGAGGTTACTGAGTTCAAATGCAACAACCCACCACAGAGTATGACTAAATAATTAGAGAAAAACATTTCCTTTGCCTTTTATTATCCTAAATTCAGGAGACCAAAACAGAATAGTTCACATTTTCTACAAGCTAATCATGTCCTCTTTGGCTGCCATCGGTCTCAAAGCAGACATCCTCTCTCCCCCAGTTGCCGCATTTCCTTCCTGGTTACTCTACTGTGATCCCACTGACACCAGTGAGGGCCCAGTGAAGGCCAGGCTGGTGTAAAAGTGATGAAGAGGAAGTCATAAACTACCCAAAAGGCTTTGAATAAATTGGTTTTATTTCCTTTATGATGGTAAACATTACAGTGCTCAGAAGAATATGATAATTTTTCATAGAAAATGGGTATTGTATATGCTCCTTGGAATCTTCTCAAAAGCTGCTGGTTGAAAACGAAATCAGCAAGGATTGTAACAAAGCTATTGCTCTGTTTTTTTCCACTGCTCACTCTGCTTTTGTAAGTTTTACAAAATGCCAGAAGGTTTTGAAATCAGGAGTCAGAAGGATGGTCTTGACAATTAGCAGGTTTTAACATCTTCCTCAAAGACACTACCTACCTTGCAGGAGCTTCAAAGAAGTATTTTCTTACTGTAGGCTAATTCTGAAGCAATGTAGACTTGGAGAAAGTCCACTAGGTTTTCACACCTCTTCCTTATATGTTTCTGTATTAATTTCAGGTTTACTTGTTTAAATTTTACTTCTGACCCAATCGCTGCTTTGCCACGCAGCAAATCCCAGGCTGATATACCAGTTGAAATTGTCCCGCTGCCCATGGGCTCTGGAATTCAAGTGACAGCGTTGTCTTTGTGACCTCACTTTCATTTCCTTCTTGGCCTTCTGAATATCCTTTTGCTTTTTATTTCACTCTTTTTAAGTCTTTCCTTCATGGACTTTTGTGAGCTTTTATATATGTCTAGAGAGGTGCAAGTCGAGTCCAATGGTACAAGCCCCAGTAGAAGGACTGGAAATAGTAGTAAAGAAAGAAGTTTGCTAGTTATATGGCGATAGTGGATGTCTGGAAATGGAGCTCAAAAATGGCAGTTCCAGAATGGATATAAGCGCCTACGCACAGATGAAAAGAGAAACTGTAGTGACATGGGTACTGGAATCACACAGGAGAAGCTGTTTTTCTTCTCTGTGAGTTCCTGTGACGCTGTGCCTTATCACAAATACTTGTTGTTCAGAGTAGGTCAGAGAGATCACTGTTGCCTGTGAAACACAGCAGGTCTTGTTCCTTGATGCATGGCTGATAGAGGAGCCTTGGAACAACAGCTTTGTCTGTGATCGTATGTTTTTCACCTGAGAAACAGGGAGAATTACAGGAGTGAGTTGTTCAGAACCAATTTTTAGGTAATGGGCAATCTTTAAGGTCCCTACTGTGTTAAACACTGTATGTACACATAGCAAGAAGTGTTCACAGGTTCCAAAGCCATAACAATCTAAGCACAGGAGACCACTGAAAAGACTTTTCTTTTTAATAACAGAGTTGCAATAACAGACAACAGAGTTGAAGTATCTTGCCTAAGCACTTGTTGCTCTAGGGATAAGCTCATCTACCTCGCATGCAGGAACCTTATCAACACATAAACCACTGTAAAAAGGGTGTTCCCTCTGTGAAGAAGTCCAGGGAGCAGAATTACAGCACTGCTGTCCTTGCCTGATTTGGGGGTAGATTACTTTTTCTCCTGAAAAAGTAATTATGAATCCCTAAAAACAATACAGCATTATTTTTGCTCATTTTTATGTAATCATTATTCAACAGTATTAGTTGGGGAAAAAAACCCCAAACCTTAGATGTCTCAATATACAGCTGGCGTGAGAGCTAGTGAGAGCAGATTTGCAATGACCTGCTCTTTGATGTGTTCAGATTAACATCCCTTTGCTAATGATTGGGGGATTATTTGCATGAATAACATCCAGAAATGTTATTTATAAATTAGCATATAAACACATTTGGTTTTTATTTCAGTTATTTTTCAGACACTGAGGATGGCAAAGGCATGGATATCAGAAATTCTCAGTGTTCATACTGGCAAATAATGCGACTTTCCTGTGTGATAAAAGAATATAATGACACTGGAGTATGACAGGGAAAGAAATACTGAGTTCAAAACCCTAACTGATTTACTGATATATGAACGGGACATAATTAATGGCAACTCAGTGAATTGTACATTCAGGCTCAATATCAGAAACTCAACAGTTAAACTACAACGATGAACACATAAAATGTTAGGAAACACCTACAGTCTTGTAAACACCCTTCTGTAGTAAATCCCAAGAAGGTATAATCCCACCCACACACAGTTGCACGCACACACAGATGCATGCATACCTCCCTCCCTGCACAGGCCCTGGGACTGTGGTCTGGGTTACAGTGCACAAAGTTTCTCAAGAGATATAACTAGTCTAAGGGGGAAGCTGCATTATTACCTCCAATTCTGTGGGTTTTTTTCAATTCAAATTCTTGTATTTAGCTAAATGGAGTTTCTTCTAATAATAAGCGTCAGTCAAAACCTATTTGTCAATGCAATCTCTCCTCCCAAGTTGTGTGGGCCCCCTGAGGTTCTCACCAAGGATGGGCTCTGGGAGCACCACTACCCTGGCTGTATGCAAGTTTGGTCTACAACTTCAATGTAGACCTTCAGCAATATTTTTTGAAGGGATTGACTCCAGGTACATTGGATTAAAATAACAATTAAGGTGCTCCCACTCCCATTGTTTGCAATACCGAGCATGTGAGACTCTGTATTTAAAAAAAAGTGGACCATCACAACTCCTCTTCTACTTTGTGGATGGCCCCTTCCTATGTTTCTGCACTGTGTATTGTACAATGGGGGCAGATTAGATTAGATCCGCGAAACTGTGCAGTTTGGTACCAATATCAGTGAGGCAAGTGAGGCTGGGAGGTCTCTGATTACAATTGCTATCCCCTTTCTTTGTGAAGCTGTGTCTCCCACTGCAAAGTCTGGGGTACGATTACCTAATTTCAATGCTCCCTTCAGGTTTTGTAACCCATGAATCTCTGCTCTGTGCTTTTATTGAATTTTGCAAGAGTGAGAAATAGAGAGGAACAAAGACAAACAAACAAAAAAAAAGGAATTTGATTTTCTCAATTTTCTTCATTGCTTTTTCATTTCAGGAGTGGAATTGCTTCATCAAGGAATTACTGGAGCGTAATCATCCTAATTTCTCCTCATTATTTAGGAAAGCAGAAAGGCAGTGTGATTGGAGTGAGGAATGAGACTGTAACCTGCCCAAGTTAATAACAAGCGAGTCCTCTTCAATCTCTTCCTCTCCATTCTGCGCTTTCCACAATGTCCACTCCTTTACTCATTTCACTTCTCCACCCGCTTTGATTATCTGCCAAGAAAATCCTGAGTGTCGACTCGGCTGTCAGGGTAGCAACTTTAAGTGGTTGCTCGAGGCGGTCTTTTAACATATTGTGCAAGTAACTTAAGTGGCTATATCATATTTCTTAGGCATTATTCTACATTGTTAATGTGAACTCAATCCTGATTTGTGGAGTACACCTCTAGGCCACCACTTGCTTCAGTTGTGAGGAAATAGTAAATTCAGTGTAAATTTTCATTGTACAATATATAAGGTTAATCCGCATAGTGAATTCACACACTGAATCCCCTTTTGCGAAAGCATAAAAGGATCTTAAGAAAATAAAACCAGAAAAAAAATGGTAGAAAAAAGCCCGCTTCACAGAACAGTATTGTTTTTCCTCAAAAAAAAGTTTTTGAAAACCTATGCATAATTTCTGAAAAGGAGTGATAGCATATTTTTATATTAAAACTGCATTAATGTTATATAAGTACACTTTGGTGTATGTAAGTAGAATTAAATATAAAATACAGTACATCTGCTTTTTTCTTGTCTGGGAATCACTATTCTGTTCTGCAAGGTGATACCATTAACAAATGGTGTACAAACAATAACACATTAATTTGAAAACAGGGGCTCAGGCAGATGCTCCCAGCAGAAGGCAAATGAATGTGAATGGCTCTGCCATTTGTGGTACAGGCTTTATTTATCATTTGGTACTGACATCAGTGAGTGGTGTGGTGAGCACACCTCTATCAGGTTCGCTTCAGAGAGAAAATCTGGGGTGTCTTTTCACATAAAAGATGAAGTTTCACCAAAACTTTCAACTGAAAAATTTCAGACAGTTAAAAGGAGAAATCATATCATGCCTTGACAGAAGTAAAAGATAATCAAACAAATCAATGTACTCTAAATATCAATCACATTAATTTATGCCTAACCACACCTGCTTAAGGTCTGTGTTTGTACTGCTTTTGTCATTTTGTGAGTAACAGAAACTGTGTTTCCATTGAAGATTGTAGATAGATGAAATCAGAGAACTTCGTTCTATGGTTTGTCTGTCACATGGCATATAAACAGACCTAGTAATGACCAGATAAATTCCAGGTAAAAATCATCTTGAAAACTATTCAATTTTAATGTTTTCCCAAAGCAATCTGAGGCACATTTCACATTTAAGAAAAAATATCCTTGCAAAAGCACTTTGATACATCACAGTTGAACCTGAGATTCTAACAAATACATCTTAAATAGGTAAATTTTGACATTTCCACATAACATTTATCCAGTTTGCCGATGTCTAGTGATAAGAGTTTAATTTTGGAAGCAGCAGATTAAATTTAGAGGAGATTATTAAATTCTTTGTAACACTCAAAGTAATACTGTCCTTTACAGAAATTATGAAAATGTTTTGAACTGAAATGCCTGAAGCATGTGATGGTAACAATTAATTCTGCATCAGTTGTACACAAAATGCACCAGCATGTGCTTTTTGAATTACGAGATGTTCTGGTGTGGCACACTGTTACACAATGATCTGACAGAAGCAGGGAAAAAGGAGTTAATTTCATTGCCAAACTCCTCCAGCAATGGCAACTGACTCTCTCTTGGCTGCAGATTCCCTCTCTCAGCTGTGTGCGTTGCTCTCTGCTTAGCTTGCAGTAAGAATTTGTGGCTTTGTTTGCATTGGAGATGCATTCCTTAATATCTTCTTGAAGAGGTAATGAATGAGTAAAAGGTGTTGTAAATAAAACTGGTCAATTTATTGTGCTGTGTTTGAAATATTTTTCAAGGTCCACTTGTAAATGCTGCAGCTTCAGAGGTCTCTGCTGCAGTTCCAAATATATGTCCCTTAATTAATATCTGCATGCTATATCTCAGGTTACCTGTGAGAACTGAGCAATATGAAGAAAAAAAGATCATGTCTGATCAGAATTAATGGTTAATATAGTGTAGTTACATGGCAGTTACATCATACAAAGCACTATTGTGCTTTCTGTTATGTGAAATTGCCATTAATTTATACATATTCATTATAAATCTAAGAAAAACAACACAACACGGCTGGTTTCTAATAGTGTATGTCTTCAGACCGCAGACAAATTCTGTAAGTTAATCAATTTTGGAATGTGGCTCCTGATATTTGGTTGTTCTGAACTCAGAGAGATAATGTATTGACACTGGTCAGTACATTGTCATTAGAGGGGATTTGGTACAGTCTGTAGCTAATTATTCTTCTGAATACTTCTGGGGATGTCCCCATGCAAGGGCTGCGGGACTGAAGGGTGGTTGTGGGGGAAAGCCAGAGACATGAAGTAGGGAATGATCTCAGATACAGACTGGGTCTGTCTCAGTTTCTTCCTTCACAAGTTAGAGCTGGAGATCTCTCTTCCCTCTCCAGTGGGAAACTTAACATCACTTACATAATTAAATAAAGCTAGGCTTGCCAGGTCTGGGGTTGGAAGCACTGGTGATTTCATTTGGTCCTGTACTGGAGGCAGCGCCCAGATAGACGGGTGGTCTGGGGGGGGTGCAGAGCTGGGGCGATCGCTCCAAGAGCTGTGCTCTGGTGCCCTCATTGACCAGCCTGTCAAGTGTGCAGCAGGCTGGCAAGAGGCAGTGAAGGCAAAGAACTGTTGCTGAAACGGCTGTTGGAAAAAGCAAAGGACTTAGAAGCAGTAACTGAGCACAGATATACAGAAGAGGAGAGTTAAACAATTCCCCACTTCAGCACTGTGATTTCTGTTTGCATCTCTGAAATGTCCCTGCTGGTCTCAGTGAAATAACTAATTTTTCATCATATATTATCCTTGCGCTTTCTCAATTTGCTTCTCATTAAAGACTCAACCCAAAAGGTAAAAATAATCTCAGATTTATAGGTAGTTGAGCATGGCCTTTAAAATGCTTTCATTACTCAAAGTGACCTGAATTTATAGCTTGTTCAAAGCCTCGTGCCACTTTTCCTGAGATTTTCTGTTTTTTAAGTCCTTCATCTCGGATTTAATTTGGAGAGATGATCTTTATGACAGAGAGTATCGACTGTTCCTCCTTGCGGAGGAGCGTGGTGAGAGGTGTGCAACTGGCCCAGTTCTCCCAGACGGAACTGGAGGTGGTCTGTGGAATCTGTGGGCAGGGTAAATGTGCTGGTAACTCAGAAAGATTTAGTGCCAATGCAGCAGCTATGGCTAACGATAATGCCAGCAAAGCTCCTTCTTGTGATGCAGTTAGAAGAATGAAGCATGTTCTCCACAGTAAATACCACTTCCCCCTTTAAAAGCCAGGGGTGGTTGGTGAAGGCAATGCAGCATTCCTAGTGAGAATGAATTGAGGGTACCAAAAACCTATACAGGAAACATACAAAAGAGTGTGGGAACAAGGTTCTCCAGCTCTGTATTGACAAAGGGTATGAAACTAACAGGAGAAGACGTGAAGACATAGGTAGCTGACTTTCATCTTATACGTATGAGTGGCTTCTTTAAAAAAAGACCATTAGAGGTTGTGATATGTGGAAAGACAGAAATCAAATCAGGAAAAAACACCATTGCATATTTTAAAATAAGTCTAGTTCATAAAATATGAAACTACGACATACACTTGCAAGTGATGACCAAGTGTCATTTAGGATAGGGTGTCTTCTGAAAGTGGCCTGTTCTTATGACAGTACTTAGCCACAAATATCCAATAACTATGTGTTTCTTTTATTACTGGTGCAGCCACTTCCTACACCAATGTCGATGTGTTTACAAAAGGCTATGTATGGATGAAGAAGACATGACTCAGCCTAAATCATGCACATAATAACAGGTGTCTTGGCATGAGGACTGGCATGCAAAGGAAGCTGGGTCCTTGAAAAAAATGCTGGTTATTTATATTTAGTTGTATAACAGTATTTATTCACTTGTGTCACAAGAGAACCAAAATCCCAAGTGACTGTGCCTTTGCTGATTCTCTCTGCAGCCATTAACCTGGTTGTCCGAACCAAACAACCTACTGGTGAGGACAGCAGAGACATTGTTACTCCCATATTTGTGTTTCCTTTGAAAGGGAATCAGAACATTGGCACAGACACATACCTGATAAGCAGGACTGTGATGTTCCCCTGGGAAGTCAAGTCAGCTAAAACCCCATTGAACACAATACCTTGCAATTTAAGAAGAAATACCTGGCATGAAAGTATGTAGTCTAAAAGGCATACAAATCAAATTTGTAAGGGGAATAATGCCAAAAGGGCTAAGAGATCAGTCTTGTTTTGGTTGCCTGCCGTGATCTGCATGGCATCATCAACAGAGTGACCTAGTTCTTATCATTACTCTTTATGGAAATCTCAGAGCAGCTCAAATGGCATCAAGGCATCTTGCTTGTAGTTTGTCATTCCTAAAGTTTTGTGCTTGCACTCGAGTTTTGCAGATAATCTTCGCTTAATACGTGCTTGCATTACTTCAGCATCCATTCTCTTATTTGGGTTACTGAGCCCCATCCCACTTTCCTGTTTCATGTTACCCTGCAAGACATTACAAGGAGTGACACAATGGACTCCTATTTACACCTTCTTGATCAGCTGATCGCCTTGTGCTGGTACTTCCATGGGATTAGTTATCTAAAGAGTTAGGTACGTGTTTAAAAAAATGTCATTCACTTAAAACCAGTTTAACAGTATTTGGTTTATCATGTGGCAGGTCCTGGTGCATTTACTACATATTTAAGAGCTCAGAACAACAAAACTTTCCTTCTTTTTCCTTTCTCTCACTTTGATAGCAGTGTGCTTGGAGTAGACTATGTGATATCATTTCCTATTTTGTTTATATGAAGCTTTTATTTTTTCTGTTATCCAAAAACAATTTAAAAAATTCTAGAAAGGGTGACTGCAAATTTAGGAAGACTGCTATGGCTGGGTACTCTGGATTACCTATTGTTACTTGATTACATATTGATATTTTTATTGTTATTACTGATATTATACTGGTTTTAGTGTGTGCTTGGTGATCTACAAGGAACAGAAAGGAAAGTAGAAAAAAAAACCCCAAAAGATGATTCCTAGGCAAACAGCATGCAATCTAATCTAATTTACAGAATGACTTTTAATTTATGTATATTTAAAGTGGTTAAATTTCAAGTTAATGGCTCCTTTAATTTCCAACCACCCATTTTACAAAGCAAATCTTACTAAAGATGTCAATATTTGCAGCTATTCAAATTCAAGTAAAATCCAGTCTAAGCAGTTGGCATAGATATGTTTATTCTTTCATTTGAGAAAGAGTGAAAATTAAATATGAAAGCGAGCACCTATCTCCACCTGTTAATCTATTCACAAAAATATTATCAACTATATGAATATTCATTTCTTACATCCCTGCTGATAAACTAATGGTTTAATATTGTTCAGGCTTTTAGCCTCCTTCGTGCTTTTTCCAGCTTTCAGTATGGGTCGTTTAATAGTTTAGTACCTAATATGGCAGTACATATATATCAAAATTGGACAGTTTAAATTTACCTGATGTGAGGTGATTTAAACAAAAATGTGCAGGCTAGGTCTTATTTTGATATCATAGGATTTTATACCCTTCCAACTTCAGCAATTAACTGGTGTTTCTTGATACTTCACTTTCTTTATAACCAAGCTTAGAAGCAGCTCTTTTGTATTATATAACAGGGCTCTGGAAAGCTGTCTTTCCTCTTTCCTTTAGGCTTTATGGTGGAGTTCTGCAGTCAACTGCATTGATAAATGAGATTTTTCTTTAGGGTTTTATTTTTCTTACATGGAAGACCACTGGGAAGAGACCTCCTTTTATATTGCTTCACACAGCAGGATTACTGGGCATGAAAAGTAAATTCAAACTCACTAATGTAGGTAACAGCTAGTTCTTTCACACACATAGTCTGCAGGGAAGGTTTATGAATTTGTTTGTACACATCTGTTTAAGATACATGTTTCTGTTTACAGAGACATTAGAGAGCATTCAAAGCTTTCAGGTGTATTTCCCCGGAAAATAAAGGCAATTCAGCTGAGTGCTGGAACCAACCTCTCCATTCTTAAAGAGTGTAGGAGGTTTTGCAGAAGTTGAGGCAGGATGAGATCTGAGTCAGAAGAGGGAAATATGCATAGAAATCTCCTTGCCCCCCTTAAAATTATGGAGATTTTAATGTATTTTTTCAGTAACAATGAACTCTCCGTTCTGATTATTTGGAAAATCTGATTTCATGTTTGTTCAGAAAAAAAAACAATAATCAAGATACCTTGAAATTCTCCAGGGCGACACTGTTGCAGAAAACTGTTCAGATCCTTCAAACATGTTATTCTAGATTATATCATGATATATAAAGCACTTGAAAAAAATAGCCTTGAAATTAAAGGTCATTCCTAAATAAAAGTCTTTGAGTAAAATAAGTTCAAAATGAACTTTTTAGATATCTGGAGTTTCCCCAAAATGTTTAAAAAATTCTGGCAAAAAGATATGATAAAGTATTTTGATTTTTTTTTCTGAAACCTTGAAAATTCAGGTTTTGATTTCTATTCTGAGTTTAAACTCATGAAAATGTTTACTTGCTAGGCTAGGAGAATTCTTTGTATTCATTATGTTTATTAACTGGTGGTTTTCAAATTTGTTTTTTCATACAGAAGTTCTGTGGGAATAGGTTTCTTATTGTGGAGCCTTCTCTGTGGACTCTGAAATCTCTGGTAGGATTCCAGTTTACTTTAACTTTTAACCTGCATCTTTTTCTACAATCTGACTTCCCAGAAGCCCTTGTCAGTATGAGGACATGACTGAAAAAAAGGGTGAGTCTGCTTTAATGCACTAGTTTTGGCTGCTTGGTTATCTCTGTGTCGTCAGGTGTTTGTTCGTGTTTTTCTCTGGGTGCAGGCTTTTTCATTTATCAAAGCTCATTTTATTGCCTTCTGTTCCTGCTGCTTTCATCACTATGGCAGCTGAATGTTTTGTTCAATTGAGTTCTACTCTTTACTGCTACCTGCAAATTTGTCCGGAGGAGCACTGTGAAACAAAGGCACGGATCACAATATCTGAGATCTACTTGTTTGTAAGAACAGTACACTTTTATAAACAGTTTAACTACTAGCCACTAGCAAGTATTTCAGCATTACTCCATTAAAGAGGAATATTGAAACACAACGAGTTTAAACCACATATTCCTACTGTTGTGGAAGCTGACTTGTGCAATACTGAACATTTTTAATTAAACAGAATACACTGCTGCCTGGGTGAACCTGTATAAGTATTTATTACAAATGAAAGGTTAATTAGCTGGAGAGAACCAATGCAAACATAGAAATTGTGTGTATTTAGTAGGATTTATATTTTTTGCCAGGTTTGTAAATGTAAGGAAACACTGTGGCTTTCAGCAATATTTGTTACCGTGCTAGTCAGAGCAATGGGCTCTGTCATCATTCTAGCGTGATTTTTCAGTATTTTTAAGGCTTATCAAAAACATTGGTCAGACTGGCACTTGTTGATAGAGACAGGTTGAGCAATGCTGTATTTTTAGGTTAAAATGAATGGGTCTGCTGCTTGGCAAAACCCATGCAAACAGGCGGAGCAGAGAAAGCCTTGAATATTTGATTGGAAGGGGGTTTGTTCCTGTTAGGGCTGCAGTGGACATGAAGGACTTCAGTTCCTATTTCCCTCGCACTGTGCTACCTTCCTCCCGGCATTTTGCACAGCTTTTTTTCTGTGCATTGGGAAACGGACAGGGAGAGCTCAGTCTGCGCTAAAGCAAATCCAGGGAGGTCTGTGGTCTGAGCTGTCACCCCTTCCCTCCTCCGCATTGCAGAAATTCTTTGGCTGCAGAAGCTGCTTGTCAGTCAGCTCCACTCCGTTTGAATCCCATGTTTTCTTGAAACTGGAGCTCTTATCGGGTACCTGCAATAGCTTTCTCATGTATTCTGCTTGGTGACAGGCCTGTAAATGTAAATTTGTTTCTAAAGTGAACATAGTGCTGGAGAAATATGTCAGTGTGACACATGGAGAACCTGAAACTGCCCTCGTCATCTCCACTGTTGGTGAAGCTCTGATGGCATGAGTATGGCGTTTCCCCTGCTCCAGATGTCCTGCTTCCCTCCACGCCTCTGGGGACTGCTGTTCAATAGGGAGTGACTTCCTGACCATTTGCCTTGTGGGGAGGCCCACCTGGCTTCCAGCGATGTAAAATTGCATTTTGAACACCCTGACCCATGCATTCAGGATTTCAGACCAGAGCAGGCACCTGTGGAAGGTTCTCTGCCTCAAATTTCACATTAATGCCAAAATTCACACAATGGGAATCCATGGGAAAGATTTTTTTGCCTATCTATCTATTTTGCCTATCTATTTTGCCTCACCGACTGTCAAAAATGGCCATTCAGTTCCTCAGAGTAATGAGTTTCTATTTCTATTGCTTCTTATGCCTGTACCGCTCCAAGATTTCTCCAATGCCCCATCCATGAATGAATATTGAGGGAGGAGAAATGTGTGCAAGCAGTTGCAAGATTACCCCCTATCAACATGAAATATGGGTCCCCCTCCTTGCCTGATTCACACGGGCACTGCGTCACACCAACTTCAGTGAGTGGCCCCCAAACAAATTTGGGAAATATATTAAAGAAGAAAATATCCATTAATGCTTTTTCTCTTTTGAGCATTTTTGGTAGGGTTTATCCTGATTCAGCAACTATGCTCTTCATCACTGTCTGCTTTGCTGGTAGCAACATTTAATGGAATTTCTGTAAACCTACTCACTTTGTTTGTCTTCCAAACCCTTTTCTCTCTGCTGATCCCTCAGCTCCACATTTAGTCTCCAAATTTTATCATCCGACTGCTGAAAGTGGGAATACTTGTGTGCCTCAGTGTATATTGGCATGGATTGTCATGCTGGAGCCAGCACTCAGTCAGGACCATAATCTGTACTGAGGAAAAGGGGCCTCAAACTGTGCTGTGGGCAAGAAAGCAGCATCTCCCAGGTCATCTACATCTCACAGTCTCTCCTGGGCTTTCTCATGCTGCGTGTGTCTCAGAGCCCAGTTCTGCTAGAAGATGCTGAAGAAGGCACTTATGTTACAATAACCACACCTGTCAGAGTGCTGTGGTAGAAAGTAAAATGCTTCTGGAGTGCCAGAATATTTATGGTAGTCCTACCTGGATTTCAACATTATGAGAACCTCGCTGAGGTTTCTGAAAAGGCCTCTGATGCCTAGCATTTGGGCTTGAAAATTGAGTTTTGATGACTATATTGAACTCTGAAATAAAAGAAGACAACTCCTACCAAGACAAAGGCAAGTTGTCCTACTTGTCACTGGGTCTGTAAGCTAGCAGAGACACCTTTCCTGGTAGTGCAGTGCATTCATGGTTTTTTCCTTTAAATGTGTTGTTACGTTCCATGTCCAAATATATTTTCATTTGTTTGCTTTTTCTTTTACATTTAGATGCTTCTATGAATTTAAACCTAACAGACCCCTTCCATGTCAGTGACAGTGTCTATATTTAAAAGCAAAATACCTCTTGAAGGCAATTGTTTGGTGGAGCGACTGTAGATAGAAACAGACCACAGAAATAAATTGTAAATTGCAAATGTCGTTGGTTTTGATTATTTTTTTTTCTCTAAAAAAGCTGCATTGCATCTGAATGGAAATGCATAAAAATTCTATTAAAATCGGTTCCACTTTGAAATATGCTGTAAGACTAATTTTGACAAAGTTGGTATTTTATGTGTTCCTATCATGACTTAGGAAAAATAATAAAAATAAATTTTCTACTGTAGTCACTAAAACCTGGTATGAGATGAACATTACATTTGATATAGATATACTTAGTACTGTGCCAGTAAAAAGACAAAAGGACTCTATCAAATACTCCTTTTACTTCCACTTGGCTAAATTTTCAGCTGCCTTGTAGGCTGACAACATACTTTTCTAATATCTTTCTTGGTGGAAAAGCTGAACTTTTAATCATTTGTCAGATTAACCCAAAATGAATGTTTTCATTGATTTTTTTTCCTCAGTCAATGAGCTGAAAAAGGAATCAGTTATTCACCAGAAGAACCTGCACCCTGCCAGCCTTCATCTTCGCAGACAAGTTCATGAAGCACAAGCTGTACAAATCTCATTCTTTCGGGTGAGCTCCCATTACAGGTCTGAAGAGGTCTGACAAGCTGCTCACACCAAACTAATCCAATGCTCTCATCTTAAACAAAATTGCTGAGTCTCTCTCCGGCCAGACCAAATATTTCAGAAGTAATCCCACGCTCATCACAACATTACTGCTACAATGCTTTTTTTTTTTTTTCCTACTAAATCGCTGCACAAGTGAACCTTTAATCAATCATTTTTTGCATGTGATCCTGCTGGATGTCTACCGTTCAGCTCAGATTTGAGTAGCTAGTTACAAAAAACCATAATACTCAGAACAAATACATCTCTGCTGAAGTGGTCTCAAGAACAAACTGACATTGAGCCTTGATTTACATTGTAAGATCAACAATGGGAGCCAAATTTCCATATTGTTATAAATCCTGATGACTTAAGGCTGAAGTTTTTGGATCTTGAAGAGCATTAAAAGGCCTACGTCCTCTGAGAAACAGAGTAGGGAAAGGCAACATTTGCAAAAGCACCTCAGTAGTTTAGCACCCTGAGATTGACTGCTTTTGAGATTTATCACAAAATTAATCTGAAAGATTTGTCCTGGATGCTGTATGTAGATTTTATAGGATCAATACGAAACAAAGATTTCCAAGTTCTTATTCCTAAATGGCTGCTTTATGGCTGTGCAACTAGGTTCATCCACATTTTTGGGCAAAAGGGTCACAAGAAGAAAGTTCATGCATGTCACCTACAGCATTGCCACAGCCTCGCTGAGGTTTCACAGGGAATGCTGTGGAGAATGCTGGCCCAGCAGGAGTCCAGCCCAATTTTGCCTGAAAGCCTTCTCTTGACGAAAAAGCATCCTACAAGGATTCCTTTTTCTGAGGAGACCCAGCAGAGAAGAAACTTTATCCATGGGAAGTTCTGACAAGTGTAAGCTTCTTGTCAGGTCTTTATACAGTTTACTAACTTCCAGATAATGTATTCAGACACTTCTGATTTCCTCCATAAAGGGAAATCTGTTGGTTATTTTCATGAGTTAACGACTAAAGGGCCTCTATTTCACATTAAAAATCTTTTTATAACTTCAGAAAGTGTCCATAAATCTTGCATACAGTATAAAACATCAATGAGAACACAGCATTCACATGAAAAATATTGTAGCTAGTGATGGTTGAAAACAAAGAAAAAAAAGTCACAAAATACTTTAAATGTCAAGGTGACTTAAATTTCACAGTGTTCTGTCCTTTCTTCATTTTTTGAAGTTTTTACAAAGTACCTTTTCCTCCAACCTGTTTTTATTACCATCTGCAATAAAACAAAGACTATCAAAAGAACAGAAGTTTCCTTTTCATTTTAATTCCCTTTTTCTTTTGCCATTCTGTGTGTTTTAAAATCTTGTCTAACTTCTGAAATTCCAAAATTATGGAAATAAAGAAACTGGTTTTTGTTTGTTTGGTTGGTTTTTTTTTCTTTTCCTTTCTTTGATAGTCTGTATTCATCCCAGTCCCAAGATATTTGATAACAATTCCAGTCTGGCAAACAAACATAGGAGGGGAAAAATGAAATTTACCACCACCAACAAAATTTTTAGTCTTTTTCTTATGTTTAGTTCATGAAAGGGAAGAAAGAGGGAAATACATGAAAACACTAACTTTTGACATTTGATTTTCAATATTTTCAATACCAATGAAAACCTGGAATGTTAAAAGCAAAACTAAATAAAAGTCCTGGCAGCATTTGATGTGGTTCTTCAACTACAAAAAAAGGCGACTTTTGGTCAGGCCAACAGAGCTAAGGGTAAACATCTGACTGGCTTTAGCTGAAACACCTGCACAATGGTAAATCAGTTGTAGTGGAGAGTACATTTTCTCCATGAATAGGAGGTGGCAATCATATCTCCCCTGCTTGCTTCAAGCTTTCCATGAGAGGTATTAGTCTCATGAAAGGCAACAGCACCTGACCTTCGTTACTGTGGCAACCAGTAGTGCATGGCAGTGACTGTAGGATCTGGGTCCAACCAGGCTTGTTTATCCTTTTTGCATTTAGGCTGTCAGAGTGTTTTTGTACTATGACATGTCTCATAAGATAATGTTCTTTATTCCCAAAGAGCCAATAAGCTTCTTAGTAGCTTTCAGGTTCTTTAGAAACAGCTTTCCGCTTTGTACCCAGTCCTTCTGCTGTGTGGTGTTTTGACTACCCATCATAGCCTGAACGAGCTAATTGAGAAGAATCAAAGGGGATTATTTTTGTGTGTTTTTTTTTTTTTTTCTTAAATATTGTAATTTATTTTCTGTCACTTTACATGCAGCCAGGGCTTTTCTGGAAAACTGGAAAAATCATGCGTTAAGTCTCTTCAGCTTGGGAAAGATATACTGCCAGGGCCAGCAGACAGGGTCAGGATCAGTGAAAGGAGGAGTGATAGCAATGATATTCATGTACCACTTTTTCTGGATCTGCCAGCCTTGCTGAGTCACATGCCAGCTTCCACCTGCTGAAGGGGTCAGGAAGGTGGGTAGGGTGGGGGGAAGTTTAATGTAAAAGCTGGAGTAGATGAAGTTGATAAACCCCCCGTATTTTTGTAAGGTTTTAATGTCGTATCCTGTGCTATGAGTGTGCTTTAACCTAAGAATACCTTTAAAAAAAAGTTCTAAACTCTCCAGCCAAACCTCTTCCAGAGTGCTTTAACTTCATCTACAATGTCCAGCTACTGCAGCTTCATGTGTGCACAGGTTACAGGAAAGATGCCAGCTCTCTTCTGAGGCAGCTTTGGGGCTCTCCTGTGTCACTGTGACAATGAATGCAGTGGCTGAGGGTCTGGCTTTGAGATCTTGTCTCATTTTATAGGAGGTTTGTATTAAGCTTAGAAGATGGGCTTGTCTAACTGTGCCCTGATCCCATGGCAACCTCTTGGTTTCTTCTTGCTCACGCAAGTCTGAATAGGCTAGCTGACCATCTTGATTTGAACTGTTGCTAATTTCAGCAGCAGCTCAGATGTGCTCCCTGATCAGTCTGTATGACAGCCCACGCCATTTAAAATGAGTCCAGTCACCCACCTGCATTGCCTTTGCACAACCACAACGTTGACTTGGCTCTCTGGTCCTGCTCCTGGATCCACATGGAACAAACTTTGACCTTCCTGGCACATCAGAGCCATTCAGCGTCTGTCACAGCTTGCTAGAACAATGAACGCAAAAAAATACACAATGGCATTTTATTAACTTGAAGGATTACACTTTCAGCAACATTCCAGAAAGCAGTTTATCTAAGATGTATTATCTGTTACACCCACATTTGAATTTCAATACTCATCAGTTCATAAGCAGAAACAACTGCAGAGGAAGCAGGGATGGCATTTATCACTTCATGCTCTTTACCATCGGAAAGAAAACAGAGGAACATTCCTATTCTGCCTTACTTAAACTCTCTTTGTCACACTATAGTCTCTTGATGGATACCTCCACTCACTGCTTTTTTCAAACTTTTGGCTGCACACGCAGGTAAAACCACTTAGCACAAACGCAGTGCTATCGAGGGTGCCACTTAGGTCTTTTGGGTACTTCAGGGACCACGTCCATGTTTTTCTTGTCCTTCTTTGTCTTGCCTGTTTTACCAGACAGCAAACCTTTTGAGCAGAAGCTCTCTTTTCCTGAGTGTGTGTGCATTGCCTAGCACAAAGTGGGAGAGGGGTTTTAGACAGCCCTTCCAATATGAATCCCCACTGCAGCAATGTCCTCTTGCACAGTGCTGGGTATGCTCCATCCCCCCAGATGGCACTGGGCACGGAGAGCTCTTACCTGGGAACTGGTTCCCAGCCAATGTTTAGTGTCAGTGCTTCTGATTCCCGTGGAAGATATACAGGCATGCGGGTTCTCCTGTCCACTTGTACTGCTGTGAAAGTCCTGACTTCAGGCGGAGGCTGTGCGCGGATGGCTCCCCGCTCCTACGGGCTGGCTCACAGCTCTGCGCCGGGCTNGAAATAAAAAAACGCTCACAGTGGTCCGAAGAGTCAGATTTAAGTAAATGGGAAATTATCATATTTGGAGAGTATTTAGAAAGGTAAGAACCTCTAGGCTTCAATAACCATTAAAATTCTCTCCTCTGTATTCAGGGAGAAGATGGCAGTTACCCTGGCTGAAATGAAGAAAAGGTGCAGTAAAATTTTCCTGTAGGCAGTTTGAGCTTTTCTAATATATTTCAGAGACTGCAGAATAAGCTAAAAGTAAGTACTGTTGTAACTCAGTTCTTAATATCTCATTAAGCTTTATAAGCATAGGGGAAAGCAGAAAGGAAAAAGGCAGGTTCATGTGCTTTTTTTCACAAGGCTTGCAAACTAGCAATAAGCAGCTGTACTCCTCACAGTATTTTCTGCTACATTTCCGATATGTTTCCTCACACTTTTCTGGTATGTTTCTTCTGCACTGTAGAAACATCAAATCAGTGTAATTTGCCTATGTATACAGATGTGAGGGGAAATCCTTTCTGTTCCCCCCCCCCTTTCCCTCTCCCTGATGTAGAACATCGAAATCAGAGAAAAAAGGCATTCAAGAGAATATGTGAATGGCAGCAAAAACAACACAGCTGGAGGGCTGGGGGTAGCAGCAAGCTGAACAGGAGAGAGGGCAGACACAGACTTCAGAGAAGGGTTGCAGGAAAACACACATCCTAGAACAGCTTTGAAAGAAGCATTTGGCTAAGATTTAACAAGTTAATCATTGCATGTTAATTACTGCTAATGGCAAGATTAAAAATAATAAAAGCAATTTATCTCATTCCAAAATAATTAGCTTTAATGACATGTTTGTACAGCACATAGAAAGATATTTTGATGGGGATCAGCCCAACATTTGTGCGTGCATAGCATATATAACAGCAATAGGTCCTTGTAAAATGTCTGACAGATGAGGGATCATCGGCTTTGCTGAGTCTTTTCCAGGGTTCCAGGGATCTGAGCACTGACTATGATTTTCTGCACGGTCTGCAGGTGCTCATGTTTCTGAAAACAAGGATCCTTTTTCTGTATACCTGTTGCATACCTGTTTTGTTAGGCCTGCTCTGCATCTTGAGAAACAGAAGAGATGTTACAGGACATCATCAGGCTGCTTAGGGGATCACTGCTGGCGTTGGGATCTGCCTTCTTGGCGCCTGTGGCAAGTTTGATACAAGTTTCCCATCCTGCTTGGCTCTTCTGTATCACATATTTGAGTAATAATGCTCTTCTGCTGGCTGATAAATGGTGTTAATTCCCTTTGGGATTGTTTTGAAGTAATTTCGTGGGTGTGTAATTCAGTTTCTTTACACACAAGGAAAAGTTAATACAATTCTTACTGTTGTTTGTATGCAGTCATTACAGCACTCAGTCAAATCACTGGTGATGCAAACTGAGGGGTACAAGTGTGAAATGGTAGGGATTTCTCTACCAGGTGTCTTGAGTAATTGAAGCTATCTACAGAGAAATCTTGCTGAGTAAAAAAGGGCAAAATATTATTAACATCACTATGGCCCTCATAAAATCTAATGAGCGGTAAATGTACTGGGAAGGATAATGAGTCTAGGTGAGTGTTACCTATGGAGATTCCTGATTGAACAGCTCTGCCTAAACTATTCCTTCATTAATGACTCTGACTTGTGCATTTGTTGCCATCTCGGCTACTGCTGTAGGATTGATAGTTGGATTACTTCTTTCACTTGGGCAGTCTTAAATGATCTGAACTAACACTGTTGGCTACCGCCTTGAGTATATCTCTGTATTTAGCTCTTTAACACATTAATGTAGTAAAGCAAGGGGTGCAGCCTTTTTCCAGCTGTCCTCGTGCTTCAAATGCAAATGTCTCCAATGACAGCAGAGTAAATTAACTCTAACAGCAAATTTAGCACATACCATCCTGGTTTCTGCAGGCTACACTGAACAAGCAGCAGTATGGGATTAGCTGATGCAGGGCTTACTCTTTGTACCAAGGGAGTCTCATTAGTGTTGCTCCCTTTCAAGTTGGTTTTGGGTGGAGATGCCATCTGCTGCACCTGGATAAGTGGGATGGAGGCCTCTTAAATGGTGGTGGCAGTGGCAAGAGTTTGGGCTGCTAGAAGTGAGCAGAATGAGGAGAGTTAGAATGATGGGGTTCTTGTCATTTTTGTGGCTCTATGATGACTCCTGGCTCAAGCCCTTTGCTCGATCTTTGCTGTTGCTCCTAGGCTTCATCTTCTTAGGGACTGCGGCAGCTTTGGCCTTTGGTGGAGTTCTTGTGATCATGATGTTTGACAGCTACAGACATTTGTTTCAGGAGTCTTTCTTGTCTCTCCCTGGCTGGCTGGCTGTTGCAGCTGCACTTATTTTGCTACCTACTGGAGTTTTGGCTATCTCTATTGCTGTTAAGAGCTCCCGCTATCAACAAGGGGCTCTCATGTACTTGCTGCTGGTCCTTCTTTGCCTAGAAATGTCTTCGGCAATTCTGGTGCAGTTCTACACTGGTTGGATGGCTTCTGAGCAGAAAAGGACTATGGCTTACCTCAGTTATCAGTACAATGGGACATATTCCCAGGGTTCTGGCAGCAGGGCTGTGGATGTCGTACAGAGGAAGCTGCAGTGTTGTGGGGCCCAAAACTACGTGGACTGGCTAAAGGCAACAGCTGCTTCTTGGCGTCTCCCAGCTGAAAACTGCTGTAAGAAGTATTCTCGCTGCAGGAGTGACTTAGGACATCTGGAGCAGCTTTTTCAGGAAGGCTGTCTAAAGAAGCTGGAAGACTGGTTACATTTTGTCATGACCTACCTGTTTTGGTGCTGTACTATGCTAAGCATCTTAGAGCTGTTGGCTGGTGTCAGCAATGGTGTTCTCATGAGGTATCAGCCTCTCCATGACCTCCGATTTCTGGAGTCATCTACTTTCTCATAGGCCTGCTGATACTGGCAGCATTGCTGAACCCACTGCATGTTTCCTTGTTTTTGTAGCAGTCTGCAATTGCACTGGAAGAAAATGTATTTTTTTAAAGATATACTTGCATGTAAATCAAACTAGTTGATCGCTGCTGGATTTTCTTTTTTTTTTTCTTAAATGTTGTAATAGTAGATCACTTTTCCCACAGTTCTTATTTGATAAGCTTTCTGTATCTGAGAAATGTCATTGCTAGAAGCCACATCAGGGAGGGGAGGGTTGTGTTTGCACAGGCAAGCAGGAAACCACTGTATGTAAGTGTGTGGGAAGCTGTAGGCAGAGGTGTGCCTTGCTCAGGGAAGTACATTGTGGGGTCACTGGCCTGAACTTTTGGAATAAATATTAACTGTACTAGAATCTTGAAGAGCAAGTAAAGAACAGATTCCTCCACCTTCAAACTTGTGTTTAGCACTTTGGTATTTCTAAAAGAAGCCCTTTGGATAAAGTTTAACACTTTGCTTTTTCTCATTCAAACACTGGTTCAAAAACTACCTTGTTCTTCAGTGAAAATAAATGCCATTTTTTGAAGTACATGAGAGTGCAATCTAAATATTTCTTCATTTATTTTATGTTGAAGCAAGGAATGGGTCAATTTTCCTTTCCTGCAAAGTTATGTGGAGTCATATATATGCTTGAATGACAACGGTGATATGCTGCTTTTTCTTAAGGTACGTGTGCCCTACTCTTACTAGATCCTCTTATCCATTTTCAGTGGGTTTTACTCTAGTCTGCATGCACTGAAAGGGACAAAGTCAGCATACGGGCTATCCATATTTTTCTTTATATTGGTGCTGTTGGTGTTTAGGGAGGTGCTGGTAAAGGCTCTGCTCTACCTGTGTTGGACTGCACAGTGTGTGGTTGTACGTGCTTGTACATATTTAGGAAATGCTCTCAAGCCTCACCACTGACCTGTGAACAGGAACTGCAGCAACTGCATCCTTTAGTAAGTGTATGTAGGGAGTCTCCAGGGCCTACAAGTGCACCACATTAGGCTTTACCAGACTGGGAACAAGGAAACCCCCTGGGTCACAAGAACTGCTGGACTGAACAACTCCCTTAACACCTGAAGAAATAGTCAGCTAAATCCTTATTGCTTGACATTTTCTACCAAGTGTCAAGTACTTTTTGACAAATTTCAGGCCCCAAATCACCAGGTACTGATTTTTCATGGGGACAAAAAAATATCAGAGGACACAGGCGAGCTTTTGCAGGCTTATTAATAACTATGTGGAAACCAAACATGAAAAATACTGCAGGGTTGCTTCATAAAAAAAAATATGAAGACCTTTATTTAGATAAAGGAAAAGAACTAATCCATTAGGAGTGAGTAATTCTTCAAAAAAAGAAGGAATGTTGCAAAGGAAAAAAAAAAAAGGAAAATAGCTATGTCTTTGAGTAACATAATAGAAGGGAATGTTTCTTTCAATTTTTTTTTGACATGCGATGCATGTGGCAGTGACTAAAATCGGTCTGGTTAAGCACCGCAATTGGGTCTTTATGGTTTTGTGGTACCCTGGCACATAAATGTTTTGTGATGTAAAGTTATTGCAATGACACTGCAAAGATGCAATGAAACTGAAGTGACAGCAGCTGGCCCAGGAAGAAATTTATTTTGAAGAAAGAAGGGTGGAACAGTAGAGTGGACGTAGGACCTTTTTACCACTTGCCTTTCTTAAAGGGGAGTATTTTTCTTCTCAGATCAGTTCTTATCTCTTACAACTTCCTTCACAGGTTCTGAGCCAGAATCTCTTATAAAAGGAGAATGACCATATTTTTTCCACTACCAAGTGGAGAGAAGCAATTTCAAGGTTGTTAAAGAGGAGGATGTCTGCATCTACTGTCTAGTCTGCTAAAAGTCCAGGTCATGCATGGCTCCCTCTACTCTTAATGTACTAAGAAAATTATAAGATAAATATGAAATATTAAGAAAATCTCTGGGAGTTAACTATAAGAAATGCCTTTTAGGAATTACTTTTTCTGCTGCATACTAGATGTATCTCTGGAAGACCAGATCTTAAATCTGGTAAAAAAAAAAGGGAAGAGTGCGAGGATACATGAGACAGACCTCCTACAGGTAGAAATGGTTGTTAGTACAGTCGCTAGACAAAACAACAGATCTATTACGTCTTTCTGCTTGTGTTGACTTGTGCGGTTTGATTCTGAGTAGTTACTTCTGGACAAGAGTAACTTCTTTTGAAATAAGAATGGTGTTATTTTTAAGCAGCTGCAGTGTATTTCTGTATTATAAGATACATAAATCCTTGGGTACTAGTGCAAGCTATACATTGCACACTCCATTCTGAAAGGATCTCCAGATGTTTTTCATAATCTGTAAAAATGAGCAGCTGTCTAGGCAGGCAGCAGATGACTTACAGTCAGTGTTTCTGAAAATTGTGTTGCTTTGGGTTTGAAGGGGAAAAAACTGATGTCCAGCGCAAAGCTGGAAATATATTCTGTGATTACTCTTTTGCAGAGTACACTGAAACCTATGTATTCAATGTATGAATTGGTGATTTCACTGTGATGTCTTTCTTAAAAGACAAGAGTCAGAAAAGCAAAATTAATACTAAAAAGTAAAAGTCATCACTGCAGCCCTTTAACAACCTCTTTTGGGTATGTCTCTCTTGGACTGAACCACCAGACTTGGCAGAGAACACTGGCTGCAGCTTTGTGATATGGCCATTTTGAAATTGATTGTTGCTTTCTGACTCCTTCACCTTTCCAGATGGTGAGCTTGTTGAAATGATACTGTTTCTTCTTTGTCTTTCTGTGTGTCCATAGTCTTTCTGTCTGTCTTTTTCTGTCTCACCTTCTTTCCTCCTTTTATTCCTAGAAGGAGACTTCTCCCCTTCCCCTCTCCCTCCCCCCTCATTGTGAACGATGGCTTGTTTTAACTCTAACTGAGCAGAACATAATTCACACTCTGGAATTATGAGTTTTCCTTCAACAAATTTATTGCCTTTTCAGTTAAAAAAAAATGCTGTATCACAAATACAAAGTAGAAAGGTCTGGGCTTTACTAGAAGGTGACTGAAGACTGAGTTATTGATTACCTCCCATAGATATTGTTAAATCATTTAAAGTTACTCTTTAATTGAAATTATGGTTTTTATAGTCTAGTAAGGTTTTATGGCTGTGCAATGAAGTAAGAGGTTGTAGTGTTATGCTGTGTTTTGGTTTTTTTTCTTAGAAATTGAATTAAGTGATCTCCACCAGCTAGAAAAGATTACGTGGATCAGCCAAGCCTTTTTTCTTGCTAAACGAGGTATTTTCTTTAAAGCAACACCAAGAGTAAGGTCTTTGCCAATATCTGGCAGCTGCTGCTTCAAACACCAGGATGAAATCCCATTGTGCGTGATTGTCCCTTGAGCTAAATGGCTCTTTCAAAGCAATGGAACAATTTCTGAGCATGTTTCTGAGAGCCAGAGAGTTGCCAAGTTGATATTTAGGTGGTCCGAAACATTGAAGATGAAAAATTTCATGTCATCTGTTGTTAATGAGTTTAGTTGTCAGAAAACAGTTTTTATCCTGAGGGTTGCCTTTTACCTTTTTCATTTTTTTTTTTTAAAGAAAATAACTATATCTTCAAGAAGATAAGCATTCAGTTATTGCCTGCTGTATACTGTAAATCACTGTGGAAACATAACCTGGTTTTCCACATAGGTGTGTGGTTTTACTGAAGAATTCATAAACTTCCTATAGTGAGTTTAATTGCCTTGATATTGCTCTGATATACCATGGAAGTTTGTTTTGTAATGAAGAGTGATGTCACCTGTCTTCTGTAGAGGAAAAGCTAAATATTTAATGTACTTAATACCTACTGGGATCAGTTCTAAAAGCAGCTGTGCATGTAAATATCTTAATCTTGTCAGGAAAGGTCACACAGGTAAAGCTATCCAGGAGCACACATGTTTGCAGTTTCACATCTAAAACTGGAGGAATATGACTGTACTTGTCTGGCGCAGAATTTTTATGATCCCATAGTTAAATCCACGTAGGGAGGCTGGAAGCAGAGAAGGCCGCACAGGCTAAACAAATCAACACAAGGTACATCGCTATTATTGCGAAAGCTAAGTAAATAGTAAAGTTTTTGAAAAGTTATACTGATGATTTGAGAAAGAAAGATTAATCTTGTACTTAAGGCATAAAAGATGAAAACCGGAGGTTGTAGCTCTGGAGAGAACCTAAGAGCAATAATAAATCTTTAAATCAACCTGTTCATGTATTCCTTCCAATTTTTGTCACTCTTCTAGATGTTCTCCTAGAGAAAATGCCTTCCAAAAACACCTATGTGTGTTTCAGAGAGAGAATGTTTGAATATACAGTATGTAATTTATGTGTATAGGTATGCATATTTACATGGAGACTGTACCCAGATATTATTGTGGAGCCTTCTATAGCAATAAGTCAAAAGATCGCTGTTCAGCTTGTAGCTATAGGTGATTAATTGTAAGAAATATACTTCTGAGTGCTTTTGTGCCTTGCATAGATTTGGATTGGATGAAAAAGCTGAAACTAGTAATTGCATGCAAGAGTTATGATTTCTTTCATAAAGTTACTTTCTCACTAAAGAAGCTTCAAATGGTAGCTGTAGACCATTGGAAATATCCAAGGGACTTGCATATAGGAAACCCCTCACCTGTCTCTTCATCCTTTAAGTTACAACAACTAATATCTCACCTGATAATTCAACAGATGCAGTCAGTATGCCTCTTTTTATTAGACTTCAAACTGTTAATCTCTTACCATGATTTATGTGTTACTTCCTAAGCAGGCTCGCCAGAATTCAGCTTTGTGAGTGCAAGTATGGTATTTGCAACTAAATTAAGGAAAAATGTTTTTAAGTTTTGATGGATTATAGGTGGGGAAAAAAGAAAAAGATAAAAGTAATCACAGCCTGAGAAAATCCCTTTCAAAGACTGAGGAACTCACTCAACTATTTAAACAATGCAATATTTAGGCCATCCCTCCAGGTTTTTAACCCTGTTTGTTGTCTTTAAAAAGCCATTTTTTGGCATATTAACAGCTACCAGGAGTTTACACTTCCATGGAAGGAGTCATCTGAGATTAGTATTTACTAAATCCACACCATAACTAATTTCTGCCTAGTGGAAGTGAGTTTAAGATTTGTGTACATGGGAAAGGGATGCTAGGAAAAGCAGCATCTCTTATCAAACATTTCTGTTTTGGAAGAGATTCCCATACAATTCCTTTGGATTAAGTCTGTCCCTGTGGAAATCTGTTTTAGGACAACTAAGTAGGAGTTTCTGTGCACATCATCTCCAAGTGGAGAAGATCTTCACCTTCTCTGGTACTGGAATACCCGAAGCAGCTTATACTAGGTGAGACCTGGCCTCAAATTTTCACATAGCTTGTGGTATGGAGACAAAGAATATTTTCTTGCGAACATGCACCTACATTTTTAATTTACAACAGAGTAAAGTCATTAGGCTGATAGTCTGGGACAACTTCATCCCTCCATCCTCGCAGACTCCTGTGGGATTGTGAGCCTATCACTATAAAGCATGGTGGTACTGGCATGGTGACCTTTGAGACCTCATTTGTGGAAGTCCTGCACTGAATTCCAGGTATTTTCATAAATCCTTCTGAAAAGCTACCTGCCTCCAAAAATTCCCAGGACTCTGCTGTGCTACACAGAGACTTTCAATGTTTCTTAGGCTCAAGGTGGTCTGAGGACTGTGGTATATTTCCAGAGGATCTTCAGTAGCATGGTCATGCTGATTTTTAGCAAGCATGCAGGAAGCAGAAGGAGTTGCGGTTTCCTGTCTTTCTGTGTTCAAAAGAGACATCTGAGCATATCCCTACCTACTTTGGAGAGAAGATGGGGAAAGCCATTGTGCTGTCTGGACCTGCTGACCACAGAAAACTGAAGATTCGCTAGAATTTCTGGGTTTTAGATTCTCCTCTCTAAGTAATTCTTTTGAAAAATTCAGCTTGCAGGGCTGGGCTAGGTTCTTTCCTAGAGTGGAATTATACTGGGTAATAAAGAAGCTGAGAGGAGAATTGAAACCCAACTCTGAAATCTTACAATACTATGTGGAAAAAAAAAGCGCCTGTTTTCTGATCTAAGAAGTACAGAGAATGAGCTGAACTACTTATTCAATTATGTCAAATGATCAGCATTCATTTATTAAATGATGTAAAGTGAAATTAAATTAGAGCAAGTAAGTGATTACATTATGAAAAGCAATTTTTAAAGCTGGGTAACGTGATCACCCTTCATTTATTACATTAAGTTCAGATATTGGATATTGGTGCTATTATTAATTTCATGGAAATGCTTATAATGGACTAGTTGAAACACAGTTTGCGAGTGAAACCACTTCTTTTCATATTTCTCACCCAGTATTGGCTATTGATATAATGCTGCTATTTCTTTCAAAATGAAAGCTGAAATTTCACTGTAACTTTCCATATATTTTTTGTTGTCATATGTAAAATCTTGTAAATGTTACTTGTACATATAATTTCTAAGCTGTCAAAAGCAGGCAGAAAAGGACCAACAGTTAACCAGCATGGAAGCAGAGAAGGGAAAGGGAGGAAATGGATACCGAAATTGCAAGCTTATAGGAAACATACTAACATATTTTGTAAATAAAGGGCTGTTGTACTTTTCTGTAAGACTGAATTTTCTGTTTTGCAGGCAAATGAGATGAAACATCACATTTGATCATTTTATTGGGACTTTTCTGGAGTGGGAGAGGGAGAATAAAAAAAAAAAAACCCTGATCTTGTTGCCCACACACTTGTTGAAATTGTATGCTTGTCTTTTGGATTGTTTTCTCATGATTATACTGGACTAAGAAAAAATATGTTCTTCACATCTCTGGATTTCCCCTCCTGCTACCCAAACATTCATGTTCTAGAATTGGGTTGAAGGTAATGAAAAATATTAGAAGTAGGATGCATTATTAAATCAGCTTATTTCCTCACAGTACTTAGTGAGAATATTTCTCTAAGAACTCAAATATTAATTTTTTTCTGAAATTCAGGTAGTTTGTTGCCAGAACTTTCTAATGTCTTAAAGTATGTGCTCTTACTCTGTGACCCAGGTGCAAAATTCTTAAGAGTCTATAAAAGTTTTCTAATTAATCTAATTATGCAGCTTAAACATAAAACATTCAAATGTGAGATGCTGATTATTTGCAGAGTTGTATGGGAGAAAAGAGCAGTTAAACTGTAGGTAAGAGTTACTGTGCGAGTGGCACAAACTGTTATGCATATAGAAAAGATAGCAGATTTAAGCATGTCTGGAAGTTATTTGAAGTACTTGGAGTATATCCCTTGGGTGACAGAAATAAGAAACTGACATTTTTTTGGGGGTGGGCATTTATTTTGTTTTTTTCTAAGATTTTGATGCAGGAGTAAGCTGTCATTTTTGTATGAGAAAGCCTCTGTCATTTCACTGAAAGAAGAGTTAATTTTCTTTCCAGGGCAATTTGATCCAGATGAAAAACAATCCAAGGGTTTGTTAGAGTTGGAGAGACCATGCAAAGACAAATAGGAAATTAAATAGAGTTATGGGAAAATGAGTGACTGTTGGCCTCTGAGTTGAAAATGGGGAGAAATAAGAAATGTAATAGAATACAATAGTGACAAATATGTAAAGTAGAAAAAATTAGAAATCAGGAGAAATACTTTTTACCTCTGTGCCTTGGTAATTATGGCCTTGTAGTGCTGTTAATAACTCAAGGTTAAAAAAAACTCACCAAAAGGAAATGTTAGGAATGTAGAATGCTTTCTTCACCTACTGCTGTAGCAACTGCTGAAATACCTAGCCACAGGCTGCCCCTCTGATTTAGCATGGTTTGAGTTTATTATTTTCCCTAGAAAATTATATTTTAAGGCTTTAAAATGATAAGCCCCCACATTGCCTTAAGAAAAAATATATGTAAATAATCTTTTATATATGGCAATCTGTATTTTTCTTATCTTGTAGTTTGGAAAATGGATCAGCATGTGGCAGATAATCTGTAAACTGAAGTGTAAAGTGTTTGTAAGCACCTTGTTAACTTTGTATTAGGCCAGAGAAGTGAAAAAATAGAACAATATATGCTAGGCAGGAAGAAATATTGAAAAGCAAACTAGGTTTGTATAGTGTATATGAACAATCACAATGAAATATGATGGCTATCAAAGAAATATATTTTAATGGTTTCAATAGTTAGCTGCCTCTTTTTCATGCAAATTTATAGCCATTATAATCTTCTGGCCTAACTAGAAGATCAGAATAGACTCAGCGATTGATGACCCTAAATTAAGATTATGCAGTCATTTCTAGAAATTAATTTCATATAGCATATTTGCAGTGCCTTGTATAAACAGGGGAAAACCAGGATAATAAAAGCACCACCACCCTCTGAGCTAATAAAGTCTTCAGTGGCAGCACATTCTTCTGAGTGAAGGACTCTGTCATTAGTCTCAGCAGAGGGAAGGAGGGGAAAAAAAAACAACAAAAAAGGGAGAAGAAAAAGCCTGGAGGACTATTCCAGCAGCAGTGGAAAAGCTTTTAAGGTAGGGGGGGAGTCAAAACAATTCTCACACTCAGCCCACCTGTGTAATGAGGGCCAGGGAAATCCAGGCCTTGCTGACACTGCTTCTCCTGCCTAATTTTTCACTTTTCAGCATGTGATGGCAGCTGGCATGTATCTTCTGTCAATTGCATGTAGGTACGACAGCCTCTGGTACAACTAATGCCCCTTCCTTGATGGTGGCACACAGTTCTGAGTCCTCAGGGCTTTCCACCCCTCCCTTGGTTAAAAGCTTTTGCAGTTGTTATTAGATTAAAATTAATGATTTAGGCATCTGAGAGGTCTAGTTGGGTGTACAATAGCTTCAAAATGAACAGGAACTGTGCAGCCAGGTTTAGGTAGAAGCAAAACCAGTCGCATGAATAAAAGTAAATTCTTTAAAACTTTTCTTACTAAGCAAGACAAGAAGGCTTTGTACTTTACCTAGATGTCTGAAAAACCTGAAGAAAATGTCTATGGACAAAGTACTCTCTGGCTGATGAAAGACTGGAAAAACTGGTGTGCTTTCACACTGTACCCATTTGGTACTATGCCACTCTGTCCTTTAATCATCTTATTAACACAAAATTGGTTTTAACTCTGGGTCTAGATACCAGGGCACAGTGTCTAGCTGTGACTTGCTGACAGTGCTGTGTGTCCCTTCAGACCAGCTGCTAGCTTCAGTAAACAGTTGCATAAGCATGACTCCTGATGCCATGCAATATATGACTAGCTGATTAGACAGCAGCAAAACGAAAGACTCTGTTCTACTTTGCTATGTGCTCTAGTCTGGTATGAGAAGAAAGGAATTTTGTATGTTTCTTCATTAAAGCAGACTTTTCATCCTGCATTAGGCAAAACTCCAGGGAAACAACCTTTCCCCACCCTTAATTAATCCAGAGAGTGAACATGAGGATGACTAGACAGATGGGACATAATTTGAGTATGGAAAAATTGTCATCATCCCTCTTTAATTAGTGTTATAGGATGGCTCTCTTCAGATATAAGTAGATATGACAAAGATGTGTTTCACATATTCAAGAGGGTAATTAAACTGCCACATGCTCAAACTAATGTACATACAGATCTGATTAAAAAGCTGACTCTCTGAAAACAATGATGGATGAGGTTTTAATGCGCATGGGTATTAGAAAAGCGGTGAGAAGGGATGGCTGTGAAATGAATTGTTTCAGTTCTTGGCTGTGAAGGCAAAAAAAGGGGAAAAGTTATTACATTTAAAAGAGGGAAAAGCTGTAAGGAGGAACTGAGGACACAGGGGGGTCAATTCATGCTATATAGTTTAAAATAATACTTTAATTATAAAGACAGAGGAAGCAGGCAGACTGTACCAGTCATCAAACCAAAACATATCTTTCTGAAGAGTTATGCAGCATACACTGTGCAGACTGCTTTTTCACCTCCAGACCATATGGCTGCTCCTTAAGATAAGGTGGTAAGTTAGGAGTGTGTATTTCTGGAGATGAGTTTTAACTTTCGTGCAGAGACAGGCCAACAGGAAAACCAAAGTCTTCAGTTGCTCTAACAGGGCGGGAAACTGGTTTTGTTTTTTCTTTCTGCCTTGCCGTTGACAGTGGTTTGACCTAGCAGTAAAACCTTGTTTCACCACTTAAAAAAATAAAAGAAAATTATTTCCAATGCACGCAGCAAAGCTTTTTCCAGACTAAATTCTCGCTTTAGCCTGCTTTCCTCTGGTGGGATCCTTGGAGACACTGCAAGAGTACCTGCACAGGGGAAGAAGCCCACAGGACTTCTTAAGATGGACTGAGCACCCAGTGGATACTTCTTTGCCTATCTGCAGGCCTACCAGCTTGTGCAAGCTCCTCTCTGGAGGCTGCTCCCTTCATGAGACAAGTCCTGAAGTTGTTTTGGCATTCAGTCTCCACACACTGTCACTGTCTTTGCAGAATGGCTGTTGTGACTCAAAATCACAGAAAACCTTTGTCTAACTGCACTGGAGTAACACTGAAATGGTGTGTTACTACAACACTAAAAATGTCTTGGGATGAGCTCGGTAGACAAGAGAACTAAGGGAAAAGAAGACTTAAATATACTTGTGGTTTCCTGTCAAAATATTGCATAAATCTATTTACATGTAAGAAAGACAAAATAAAAACATACTCAAATGCCAGTTCTGTTGCTTAAGGGAAAATACACATGCCAAGTTTGGGCCCAGTCATATTGTTTTCCCTGTCCACTGTATCTGCTAAAAAAGAGTCCTCTGCTTGTGTTTATGTTTTATGGGAAGTGATGTTGTTATTGTTTTTATCTGTGAGGTGTAAGAAGAGAAGAAGCAAATCCTTCCAAAAATACTTCCTCATCTGGTTTTGTTGGAGGCTTCTGCTTCAAATCTTAGTTTTTCTCCTGTTGTTAGTCTTGTCTAATCATGCCACTTCATTTGGTAATTTCATTTTTTTAAAGTGAATACCACTCACTAGCAGATAAATGATGCTTCCTGACAAATATTTAGCTTTGTTGTTGACCTACATCCCTGGCAAAGTGGTGCAGCTAGTGGGCAACTTTGCCAGTGCACAATGACCAGATGTTTTTTCCTTCATAACTTTATATTTTGCTGGAAGATTGTAGCAGTTTCCAGATTTATTTATTTTAGTTTTCCTTTCTCTAAATTAGATATATAGTTGCATTCTGATGGCACAAATGGTCTGGCACTTAACATACCTGAAGCAAACAGAAATCAGCAGCCATTAAAGTTGGAGATAGGGTTAAATAACTAAAGTAGTATAGAAGATCCTTGAAACCTGCTTCAACTAGAAATTTCAACTCTAGACACTCAGCCAGCAGAACTGGCCTTTTATTTATTTCCTGCCACTTTCATTATGATTTATTCTTCTCTATATAAATAATCCCTGTACTGTACCCGGGGAGTCATTTCATTTTTAGGAGATAGAAATCATTCATTTCCTGCCAATGAAAGCTTATAAAACAATATATTGACAATTACTGCCAGCTGAGCTGGTGATTATGAGATTAATTATTGTTGTGAGTGATGGTGTTTAGCAGCTTCTGGTTTCCAGCTCTGGTACAGTGGGCATTTTCTGCGGGAAGAAGGCATCTGTGCAGAGAGCGCTGCAATGGCTGTTGGACACGGGGTCAGGTCTGTGCTAAGGATTCACAGCTCTGTTCCAAATGGGCAGGAGCACAATGGGCTTAGCTCTGGGATTTGCGGCTGATGGCTTCCTGATAGCTGACTTTTTGTGAAAATGGCTCTAGTACTCTTCGGGTAAACTGCCATCTTTGAAAAGGAATCTCTGGGTTTTATACGCAGGTAGGAGGCTATTTTTGCTCCTATTCACAGTAAGTTATTTGGGATGTCCCACAGGTAGCAGCGACAGTTTGATTTTCCCTGAAGTTATCATGAGAAACTAGCGTCGGGACAGCGGTCATAAGAAACTAATCTGCAGAAGAGCTAGACAGATAGTCTCAGATATTTTGGACCACGTGCTAGTCAGTGATAACACTAGAAATCTGACTAAAGGAATTACAAGAAAAGCCAGTGAAGTAACCAAAGCGCCTGAATAATTGTCTGCGAGCTACTGAGCAATCTTTCTGAAGAGATGAAGCTTTCTAAGGTGGATGTGGCTAAAATACTTGAACCCCAACAGTCATGAATGTACGGACTAATGTTTTTCTTTAAATGCTATAAGCTATTTCAGCTTATTCTAACTGAAAAAAACTAAGAATTGGTCTCCAAAGTCGTTTAGCTGACAGATCTGTGGAGGATGTGGCAAGCCCAAGTAGGCAAACTACAGCCGTGAGTCTCCTCAGCTTTGGCCTGAACACAGGCGGATTTGCCAGAGGGAAAAAAGTTACTGTGACTGTGATAGCTGTCCCAGAGCCTAACTGTCTGGTGATCCTGAAGGCAATTTCACTGAGCAGGATGCATACTGCTTTAAAAGCCAAAGGAGAGATCATTTAAGTGACAGTTTTCTTATTTCTTATCAAGCAAGCGAGTCACTGGAGATGCATTTTCTCTGCTCCCCATCAGATCTGTACTTTCACAGCAGCACTGTGGGCAGCAGTAGCTGAAGGTGGTCAAGCCTGGGGTGAGCCTGTGGACAGCGCGCATTGCATTGCTGGTGGCAGGGGGTCACTGAACACAGTGATGCTGCGGCACTGTGGGGCAGCCCAAAGTAAAATGCTTGTGGTGCTCTCTTAAATGTGCATGTTCCTGTTAAAGAGAATAGGAGAAATGTTGCATTACATGGAGTACCTGCAGGCACGGGACCTGACCAAAGAAAGGGCAAGTGGGGATGCCCAAATCACTCACTCAGCCTGCTGAGCCGACTGACGGTGAGGTGATGTGCCTTCAGTGCTGAGTTATATTACAAGCTCAGTGCACCACCAGACTGAGGGCCCAGGTCGGATTGCGATGGAGTTCTTGCTTTTGTGCCTCTTGTCACTGCCCTGGGAACAGATAATTTCCCAGAGTTGCAGTTTGAGATAATTATGTACAGAAAACATCACACAATGTCCCAGTGAAAACCCAGGACACACTATGTTCTAGGTCACCTCTAAGAAAATTATGTTGTCATGTCAACATACAGTGATTGCCCAATTATTCATCCCTGAGTGGAAAGGAACTGGTTAAGGAAACTGAAATCCAGAATACTTCATAAAAAATTTGTGCACTGACTTGTATTTCAGTTCTGTGGTTAACAGACTGTAAGGTGAATATTGTTATATTTAACATTCCTGATGGCTAAAATCTCCATTATGAATGATCTTCAAGCAACCTTTCAAACGGTTGAAATGTCAGAGTTTCTACCATTTCTTTTCTTTAATTTATATAATTGCCAACTAAAGCATTATGAGCACTTTAGTTGCTTATTGCATTTTGCTAAGGCTGGCATTTGATTTATCAAAAACTAATCATGACGGGATTTTACCGGGGAACAAAAGCACGTGATCTGGGGGGTGGATGCCAGAGAGCTGGGTTAGCAAGCATGAGGTGCTTCAGATGGAGCCAGGAGCTCTGCCTTGGTTGCTGTTTTTATATGGACTCAAACAGACACGCATCGTGTCCAATAATTTAAATAGGCAATGCAAGAGATGGGGAATGGCATTCATGTTAAGGAAATGCAAATTAACAATGAAGGGCAGGAGAAAGAACCACACACTTCTTCTCTGCCTCTCTTTTTAAGCTATACCTTAAGAATGCAGCTGAGATGTGTATGCAAATGCTTTGCTGGTAGCAGCATTTAGGCAGAGATCTGCAAGGTCTCTTAGGGGATGGCCAACCTTTCCTTAATTTCTGGAGTGCTTTGATGCTCTAGAAAGCTGTGAAAATCTTTGGCTGTCACACTGACAGGCTATGTTTACATATGCACTCGAATGTCCCATGCTAAACTGTGTTAAAGTGATTAAAACACACGAGGAAACTGCCAGAGTTCAACCTCTGTGACCCGTGCCCAACAGCTGTTCTCCTCCTGGGCACTGCAGAATTATTTGTCAGATAATACTTTGCACAATCTTTAGAAATTCATGTAACTGCAGGGTTGTTTTTGTTTTTTAAATGCTTTATTTACAGATGAATAATTTTCAAAACTGAAATCTGTCCTATTAAAAAAAAAAGTGGTCTCAGGTATTACCACTAGCCTTAGTTTCCTCAATCACTTATTTGTTTTTTCCTGTGATTTTCCAATCAGGTTTTCCATCTTCTGAAAAATATTTTCCCATTCCCACTGACAGCTGAAAATTTCATACAAGCTGTAGAAGAATGACAACCAAATCCCAGTTATTCAAATGATCTCTTGGCCTTGCTAATTCAGCCCTTCGAAAGTCTTGTTGTAATTCCTGAGTCTAAGATGGGTTGGATAAACGTGTGGTCTGGACTGCAGGATGAGGACCTATGGAGCTGTGGTACAGTGTGGTAACTGCACATATAAGAGCAAATTTGACCCTGTCCTGCCAAATGAATGGATAAGAGGGAGCAAAATAGATTCTTTCACTTTGCTATGAGCTTGAATACTGCCATAACTGGAGACAGTGTGCAGGCAGAAGTGACTTTTTTATTTAATTTCTCATTCTGAAAGGTGCTTTGCCTTAAAGAAGTACTTTTCCTGATACTTCTCCGCTTTAGTTTTTGTCCTTCGAAAGTACAGTTCATTTTTCTGTGCAAATATTTTGTAAGCCAGAAATAGACTTATTTAGCACAACGTTGTGTTCCCAAAGTTGGGCCAGTTATGGCATAAAGGTTTTGAAGGAAAGGGAGGGAAGAATTTTTCCTTTTTAACATTTAACCTTATTCCAGAACATCTCAGTAAAGTGGATTACGGCTTCCCTTCCCACCTCGAGCTGTATTTAAGTAGGATTACATATCATTCCAAACATAAGTAAAATACTCTTGTTCTGTGAAAACCCACTGTTTCCGTTTACTCTTTCTGGTCAGCAAATCAAATAGCAATAATTTTCTTCCCTTTATTTCCAGTGGATGCCCTTCTCATCTGAAACAGCTTGTTTCTTTGGACAACAATCTCTTATACTAATGAGAGAAACACTAATAAAAGAATCTCTCTCATCTGGAAGAACAGTGCTGGAAACATCGCAGAAGAGACAATTAAAATGTGGTAGATTTTGCTTATGACTAAGCTGGTCTCTGTTGAGTGGAAGCATACAAATATTAAGTGCTCCTTGCTCTGAAATGCTCATGAGTTAACATTGGCAGGGCTGGAGAGAGGGACTGGTTTGGCAGGTACAACAGGTACACGAGATGTACCAGAAGCCTATGGTGGCTGTGCATTGCTCTGCTCTCTCCTCTGTGCCTCCCACCACGACTTCACAACCATCTGTATGGGCTGCTAAGGATGGAAAAGGAGGCTGACCTTACAGCTGCCGATAGGATGACCCCAAATAATAACAAATGCCATTATATTTACAAGTAGGAGGTGAAATGTAATATACTCTGATATTTTATCTGAATCCATGACGTGGAATACCTTGTTGTCATATTCATAATCTCATTCTTTGTGAAGAAGAGCAATTCCAAAAAGAAATAGAAGTATTTAGTTGCATTCTAGCCTCTTCTTACAAAGCACTTGGTGTAAATCTCACTTTGGGTTAAATGTGAATAGAGGAACTTACTTAAGTTGAATGGTACTTGTCACTGATTTACAAGTGCTGAAGTATTTTTTGAGCTGATTAATGATTATTTCATTTTTGGTCAGTTGAAGGAACCCTGTTAATAAAGATATTATCATGGACTGTAAACATTTCAACAGAAGTGGGAGTATTTATTCACATTAGTTCCCTCCTCTGATAAATTGAGAGCAATAGTACTGCATGACAGACTTGGCCAATATATCTATGTACTCTGGTCAAACAGTTTACAAGACACTTAAAGTTTGGTGGTCCCAGAAGAGGATATATGAACTACAGTACTCAGCTGCAAAGAGACAGTGTGGTAGGGGTGGGGAAAAAAAGTGCCATGAGAGAAAATTCCCTTTTTTTCAGTTTCTAATATGGGTTGCATAAATTTCCCTGCTGAAAGGGAAAATTCTATTGTTAAGGATGCCTTCACTGTTGACTATATCACTGAATCTTAGTTCTGCTCAATACCATGGAAACCAGAACTGTGACAGCAGCAGCAAACAGCAGAGAGCTTCAGGAGTGTGTAACACACAGTTTTTTACTAGTTTGTTGATTTTGACACCAAAAAATTTTACAGAAAATTAGAACTTAAAGCATATAAGCATTAGGAAGATAGAAACAATCTAATTTAAAACTTTAGTGCTAAATGTCTTATTTTACAACTAAAGTTTATAGAAACAGGGGGAACTTGTTTCAGGAGCTAGGCAGTGGTGTGGCAGGGCTAATCCAGGGCAGACTGTGTGGCTGCCCAAATGTGTGCCCTATGGGTGGCACTTATCACATGTATGCAGCACCTTGGTGGCTTGCACTGTTATTAGATGCACAGACTAATATATGATGGACCAAAAATTGCTTTAGCTGAATGACATCTATAGATTTTCAACTCATAAAGGTAGGATACCGAGTAGTGTGGGATAAAACTACCAGTGGTCAAACTGGCTACTGCTATGGGCCATCATCTTTGGGGGACATTAAGTAGGGGCCCACCCCCACTGAAGTCAACAATAGGACAGTGTGGAGGGGTGTTTAGAAGTTTGTAGGTGTCTCACAGCATTTGAAAAGTGGCTAGGATTGCGGGTATTGGTCCTGAAAGTATAGTTCACTGGTTGCTAGCTAGTTGTGTGTTGTTAATAAATAGCTGTTTCAATCCTGATTTAATTATGTTAACTTTGTTTAAACTTTGTGAATTGAGCAGTTTTTCCCTATAAGAATATATATGTGTATATATATGTACGTATGTATAATTTCAGATTCTATTTGCTGTTTATACCAGCTAATCATGTAAGTTCCATAGTAATTTCCTGACTTTGCAAGCCTAGTACCTCTTACTTTAAAATTGCTGTTTCTAAAAAAGTTACCTCTATTCTTCTGTCTGGTTCTTCAAACACCAGCTCACCTGTTCATCCATGTCCTTCTAATAGCTGGATGCCTGGAACTAAATGTGCAAAACTCTGACAATAATAATGTTTAGAGAGAAAATTTGTTTATTCAGCATCTTAGTATTTCTGTGTGTAAAAGTCAATATTCTATTAGGTTTCGTAGATACTTTCTTGTCTTGTAAACTTATCTAGTTCATCTTGTCTATTTGGAAAGTCTACCTCCATGGCAGGATAGAAGAGATCCAAATGTCTGTGTGTTGGTCCCGAGTCTGGTTCCTTGCACTACCAGTTCTGCAGTCAAAGGAGATCAGGCTGCCATTGAACGTGGCCTGGTGTTGGGTGTGGATGCAGAGCCATCATGTTACATGAGGACTCCAGGATGAAAGCAATTTGAGTCCATCTGGCCTGATAGTGTACAAAACTTTACTGCAAGTGTGATGCAATTTTAGCTTGTCTCTCAGAAAATCGCAGGTTATGCATCTACTGCCTTTCTCTTTTGAGAGATGGGTACTTGCCACGTGGGAGAAAAGATTGACCAATAAATGCTTTACAGCCAAATGCACCAATAAGCAACACAGAATGCAATTGATTATTTCAAATTTGTTGTGCGTCTTTTCAATTCACCTAACATTGCTAAGATGTCTCTTGATAAATGGAAGCTGTCTGTCTGTTTCTTTTGCCTGGACAAGGAGCCAATAGTCCTATTTGTTATTTTCTGGTTTGTTTACTGCAGATAGTTACTTAAGCAACAGCAAAGAACAGAAACAATGGCTTTCCTTGACTTGCAGAGTTACACAGCATTGGTTTTTTGCTGCCTTTGGCAAAGCTGAAGTAATCAGTGGAACAGATTCAAACGCTCAAATGCTACGCTTGTGTGCAGTCGACCTGGATGTCACTGTGGAAAGCTTACGGTGCATTTAACTGCAACTTTGCTTCACTTGCCTGCTTCTTTTGTTTGTTGGAATGGCTGGATGAAGGAACTGTCTAGATTTCATTGCGTATGAAAGAAATTACTGAAAACTTCACAGCAAATGCATAGGGAATTTGTTTTAGATTTTCATGAAATCCAGCAAATCTGAACCTATATGCCTCATTAGTCAAAACAGAAATTTAGCAATCTTGGTACAAATCTTGTTTATCTTGCAGCCTGCATTAAAAAGTTCCAGCCTATGTGTCTGTGGCATACTGTTTGTAAGACATACTGTCCTTTAGTGACCCCTCTCAGCCTTTGTGCACAGTATAACCAAGTTTATAGCATCACATATTTTCCTCCCAGGCTAACAGCTTCTGTCTTGATGAGCTTGGAATGCTTTGATGTACCATATAAGTCTTTGCTGACTTTATGTACAGAGGCTTACACAGAGATTACTATCCTGGTGGTTCTCCTAAATGCAATATAGACTTCTACCATAGGCTGACATGAAAAGTAAATAGTGGGACCCTCCAGCCTTCAACTTATCCCTCCAGACAATCATTTACAGGAGTTCAGCTGTAATGTTGAACTGTTTTGATCACAGACCATTTTATACCTCCTGTGCTCTGGAACAAAGGATGCCTGTTGTGGAGCATCTGACAACGGCACCACCTCTGGACTGTGTTCCTCCTGGTCTTTACCCACCCCAGTGGAATATAATAAGTCTTTTTATTGCATTCTGTGTTCACCTGGTCACACTCTAACCCTTGGTTTATAACTCCAAAATATCCATGTCTCTGTAGAGAGTTACTTTTTCTTACGTGGTGACTACAAAAACTGGTGACAGCACATGTGACCTTGCAGTGCAATTGAAATATAAGGGATTCCATTAACTATAAAACTCACCGTTTTATGCCATGAGCTGAAGTGGTCCCATGTTAGTGGTCTCAAGCTTGTGACTTTTGGATTATGTTTTGGTGTCCAATGAGTTTTGCAGTTGTGTTACAGCTCCTGCGTTTCACTTTACCAAAATACCATTACAGTGGAAATAGTGTCTGAAGCAGGACTGAGCTGAGGACTTTGCTTTCCTCTGATTTCTTTTCCACGTCTTAACTGCTGTTACTTTTCCTGTGCTTTTTTGATGGGGAACCACTGCACATGCTGAGTGAATGGTGGGCTGACTAACCCTTTTGAAGTATTTGCTGCAAGGTCAAAGGAACATGTCCTTGCTATGTCTTTACATGTTGGTCTCAGGACTTTTCTGGTCAAGGGATAACATGTTTCCCATTAAGACACAGAAAATCTGAAGTTCCTAGTACCAAAACTAAGCAAAGTCTTCAAAACACTAATTAAAATAAAAAAAAAAAAGAAAAAGTTTTCCCCAAATGTTTTTCACATTAAGTGCCTCATGCTTTTTTTTAGTGACTTCCTAAGGGTTTTTTAGATGTCTAGACCGCAGAACTAACTTAAGACCTTTGAAATTTTTTGCCTGTTTCTCCACCGCAAAAGCCAATACTTGTACTTTTGGACTGTTACTCACACATAAAATCCTACCCATTGTGGGCCTGTCAGAAACATATTTCCTTACTGATAGCTACCACAGTGATCTTTCCGCTTTTTGATTGCATCTTTACTTGCTGGGGGCATAAGCTGTAAATTTAATGCCAAAATTATCTGTCAGTTTACTGAATCCCGTTTCTGTCAATGCATGACACTCATGCACAAGTACACTCAAATACTCCAATGGACTCTTGTCACTGCTTATCACATTACCCATTTAATTGACTTTTTTTGAAGAGAATTGCTCTGTTGGGATAGGGTTGGCTCAACTTGGTGAAGGTGCATTGGAAATGAACCTGAGAAGTTATATCACCTCCGTAGGACTCGAAGAGTAAGTGTTCTTACCTTGATTTATGAAGGGCATCCTACAATTAACAAGTGGAGCGCTTGCTAATTAAATAAACACAAAATGCTACAGTATATAAATTCATCAATATTCTCTGACCATCAGTGGATGTAGGGAGGGAAAGCAATTTAATGCTGATCAGAGTTGGTAGCACATTTGCTTCATGGGTGGTCATAAATATAGTTGATGAATTATTCATTGCAGACAATATTCATGAAGGAACTAGCTCTTTTTTATCTGCTCCTGGTGATTCACAAGCTTTGCCCATGTGAACAGTGTTTGTTGAGCCCCATTAACTTCATGAGGGAAGGGCATTAATTTCTGCAAATGTGTTTTACTATTGCTATGTATTTGCCAACCAGCAGAGGTTATTTTATGGGCAATTCACAAACCGTTTACTTTGACTGTATCCCATTTAGCATTCAATGGGTGTACTCGGTCAACTTAAATGGATGAGACTCTAGCACCTTTTGGAGGCAAATAAATTTGATTCAAAACTTAAATTTTGTAAAATGATGTTTTTTATTGTAAAACTGAGGAGTGGCAAAAAAGTTAATCATATAAAATATATCTCAAAGCTAATACCTGTTCTATCAACAATGTTTGTTCCCCTCCTGGAGTATTTGAACTCATATATAACAGTACCGAGAAACTAGAAATGAAAGCCAACAAGCAAAAGTGAGATTTGTCATGTTTTGACAGTTTTGCTTTTTTAGACCTGGCTGAAAGCAGCCGTTCTGCAGAAGAGAGACAATTTCAGTCAGTTAGGATGGTGAATGGAGCTGATCAAATTACTTTTTATGTAACGAAGCTTTTGTCAAAAGCACATATATATTTTTAGAAAGAGGTAATTTTGAATGTTTCCTCTTTCACATTAAGAAAAATAAAACTGCTGATTATGACTGGACTGTTTCAATTTTGAAACCTGCAAATCTTCCCACTAACTATTGTGCCTTTCTGCATCTCCCTTATTTTTCAATTTTGCCTCTGCTTAACTGGTGATTAAAGAGTCTTCTTCTACCTCCTAAGCTTTTTTTCCCTGTCACTTGTTGCCTTATGGACAACTCATCATTTTACTATTATCTGGTGACAGTTCACACTAAAAGAAGGAGGTGAAACAGATTTTACTCGTGTAGTTATACAGATCATTGCACAAGGAATGTCTGCTGAATCAGAGCAGTAGTCTATGTAGCCCAGAACTGTGTCTCCAGGAAAAAGGAGAAAATAGCCAGTTTCTATTGTCTGTTCTTTTGTTTTGGCCCTCTGTGCCCACAACTGTTGTATTAACGATGTTGTGGAATACATCTCTATCTAGATTTTTCAAAGTATCCATTTATTGGACCTATTGTTTATGAAACTATCTAAAGCCCCTTTGGAACCTGCAGATACTGAATCCTTCTTCAAACATCTTGTGGCATTGCATTCTAAAACTTTGCAAACATCTGTAGAAAGTAACATTTTTCTGCATTTAAAAATGATCTTCCACNTCATCAATTTGTTCTCACCTTTCTATTTTGGAAACTTTATTCACATCACTGTCAGCTTTCCCTCTGAAGCCTTTTTAGGTGCTCCTTGTAGGGCAGCTGCTCCTTTTCCTTGACAGTATCCAAGCACAATATTCAAGATGTGGGTACACCAAAGAATAACAGCAAAAGTATACCCTCTGTCTTTTTCGCAGTATCTGCTGGGCTGCCAATGCACACTGAATCTAGAAATGTGAAGAACTTCCAAAAGTAACTTCAAAATCTGTTCTGAGATGCGGTGCCATGTACTGGGGGTGCATTATTCCTCTCGAAAAGTTTTTTCTTATTTGTTGGTTTAAAAAAATAACATCTGCCTTTTATTTGATGGTTTTAATTCTCTTAATAAAAGAGTTGATCATCTACTATTTCTTGTGATACTGTACCTTCATAAAATATCCAATAAAGTTATTGAATAGCTAGTTTAAATAAGAAAGGAATGTTATTTTACCTCATGCCTTCCTTGCAAATTTAATTTCTTGTGGTTGTTGGAAAGGTCCAAAGAAAAGAGGTTGGCAGACAGATACACCAGTAGCTATTAGACATGATAGGCCAGTTGTGCAGTCCAACTCAGAAAGTTGTGAATCTCTGTTATCCAAAATCTGACATGGTATCTTAGGCTAAATAGCTTTCCATTTAATCTTGCTATATTTTCCTCCAAGCAAGTGATGCTGCTGGTCTCCTGTATGTAAATTTATATACCATGTAATCTGCACAGAACTAAAGTGACTACTGAGATATTTCATATAAGTATCTTGGCCAATTGTAGTTAAAATCATGAAAGTAGAAAGATAAAAAATTCATTGAATATCTACAAGATTAAAGCCAGTAATTACCAGAGACAGCACAGTTGCTATAAACATAGCTTTTGACTAGATATTTCCCTTCCTGTTTCTTAAAGTAGCATTTTATTTAACCTAGACTGAGATAGGGGAGTTGCTAATGTACCCTGCACAAAATAATTCTGTGTGCATCCCAGAAATGTAATATTTAGCCTATGACTTTAAAGCATACTCAAACTGGAAGGTTCATGCATAGCTAGTTATTTGTCATTACATTTAAATGAGTAAACTCTTAGGATGACTTATTCATTAAGTGAATATAGCTACCTTTCTTTACGTTTGGAAGGATCTGCTGAGAAACAAGTGAGTTGAATTTTAGTTCTATCATCTTTTACTGAGCTTATTTTTTTTCCCTACCACGGTCTCTCATCAACGTGCATCATTGCTCCCCTTGCTGAGTGAAAGGCAGCCATACAACTGAGCTGGTAGAGGCTTAGTTTAAACAGAGATATTTAAATGCGTGACTTCAAAGAAAGAACCCAGAGAACTCTTTTCTTGCAGTGTAACTGAGAATTTAATGTTTTAGGAGTGGACCTGTTCATTTAGGTACTGTTTATTTGCTTTAAAACACTTGGTGGACAGAATAAAAGAAAGTTCTGGAAGAGCATATAGTTTCTCTGTATTTGCAAATGGTTCATTGACCACTATCTAGTAATGTTATCCATTGAGGAGAGATTGGCAGTTCATTAATTTGAAACAGTAATAATTTAGCGGAACTGATTGTTTTCTGAAGTGCACAGAGGACTGTTGATTAATTTTGTTTCTATGGTAACATTTTGTATTAGCAAGGACAAGAGCATGGGAATAGGTAAGTATGTTGTAAAGCCATTTCATAATTAGAGATCTGGTTTTGCATATCCTGAGACAAAGACAAAAGTAAACTAAACTCATTTCTTAACTATACAGATGCTCAGAGTCTGATATTGTAGTCAGGTAGTCTTGGCTTTCCCGATCAGGCACTAGAAACACTGTTTTCATGTTTCCTCCTGCAAAGATAATAGATTATTTCCCTCTACTCTCTATAACAGCATATGGCAATTCTGGAAATGTGGTCCTACCACAGTTGATATGTTGCTGATTCACAGATGTTTTAATAAGCACCTGCTGAATTTATTCCTCCCTCAGCAAACTGAGGATAGGCTTTAGAATGCTATACAAGAATAGGGGTGGAGAAGCACTGCAGCCCTGTGTTTGATGGTTGCAGCCTTCTGGGAGAGGGACAATCAGGAGCAGTTTGTGACTACATTGACATTTGAGTGGCTGTGCTGGGGAGGCAAAAGACGTGATAGGAAGTATTTATCTAATGATTAGCTTCTCTGCTTTTGTATATGTCTGAATTTTCACTAGCTCTACATCTGGGCAGATGTGGTACTGTTGACACCTGGCAAAGGGACAATGTACAACAGAACTCATCAGGGTTTGCTTTGGACGGTGATGGAGGGCAGCAAGGATTAATTGTAGTATAGCAAACATTTCAATAAGGTGGGGTGTCTTATTGTACAGGAAGTATGGCTATCAGAAAGCTGATACAACAAAGAACAATGGATGGAAGAAGAAGACAGAAAGACCTGTAGGAGACCCAGAAGAACAGACTTTTTGATGGCACTAAAGATGACTCATGATCTCTCTGAATTACCTAGTTACAAAACAGGTATTACTCCAGTTTGCCACTATCCTGGAGGGGGCAATAAATCTTTGTCCAGTGGAAAGATCAGTAGACACTGGTCTTTGTTCAGTGCTGTAGGAGTTGTTCTGCTACAAACAGCAGCATGACAACATAAATCTCAATTGGACTTTAATTCAAAATCCTTCACGTATATTACTACCACATTCTTAAGGGGTTTTGTTACAGATTTACTAACTGCACTAACTGGGCTCAGTTTTTAATCCTCTCAAGTGCTTTTATAGAGCTTGAGCATCACCCAGCTTCCCTGTCTTCCCTTAAGCATTACCATCTTTCACTGAATAAATTAATCTTCTTATCATGTACATGATATGCTCCATTAATATTTTTCCCTGTTGAAAGGGGATCAAGCCCTAATCGTGAAATATTAACTCAAAGTTGGAATCCAGCTAGCTCCCTAATGTTGTGCATGTTCTTCTTTTTCACCCAATAGTTCATTTTTTAACTATAAGTCTCAGAAAGTCTGCAAGCCTCACTTCTTAAGCAAACTTTATGTGTCATTTCTTACCAAAGCTAAATAAGATCCTAATCTACAGAGATATTTTCATGAGCTTGAATAGTTATTTGTCTTTTATTATTCTTATTGACTTGACAGAAAGCTGTCTTTGAAGGAAGGTGAAAACCCAAAGTATACTGATGTGTACGTGGTAGGGCATTATTGGTTCCTTCATCTGGGATGACGTAATAATGCCTGAACCAAAATCCAACCAAGCATACATACTCAGGTCATATCTTCCAGAATTGAGAGGTTGCTATGTGAAATATGTTTCAGAAGACAATGAAAATTAATTCTTTAATTAATGCAGATACTTTTGAAAACCTGAGTCATTGTCAATTTGCATCATTAGGTCTTTAATTCCTTTGGTCCTGTAGAGATGGTCTATATTGCTGAATGGAGTCCATGGTGTTTGATTAAGAGAATGCTATTGGAAAGCAATGAATTCTCCACTTGCTATGAGTTCAACAGAACTGAATTAAGTCATTTTGATTCTAATATATGCTACACATAGTAGCTTTTTTGGTTGCTTGAAGACTTTTAATCTTGCCAAAACTACTGGTGGAAAGCCTTGTTTTCTTGGTTGATCTCTTCTGACCAAAAGCAGGAAATTTCAGTCTTGCTCTTGACTTGTCTAAGTTAGTCCACAGACTAGTCTGAAATCAAACCATAGCTAGGGATTGTATGCAAACCCAGGCCAGTACTCCCCAGGGTCACTGGGAATTTCTTCACTGACATCAGAGGAACAGGGCTGAGGCGACTGTAGACTCTTTTGTGTAACCTATGAAAAAGTTTGGGGATGGGACTTGTTTCTCACCTTTCCCTTCTTCTCTTGCTCCCTATACTGTAGCTCTACTTGAGAACCTGTCCTTTGCAAGCTAAATGACCCAATTCTTTCCTTTCCTTCCCCTCTCCAAATTCCTTTAATTTATATAAAGGTCTCCAAGTAATGAATTTAGAAACGCCTAACTCAAAAAAGCCTGATATTTAGCTAATTCAGAGCTTGCTTTTATATTTGTTTGTCTATATAACTCACTAAAGCATGTCTACTACAGGGTCAGCAACTTCAGCAGACTTTCTTTATAGTCTGCTGGTTCTATGAAACTTATTTCTAACTGATGTGCTCAGTAAGTGGAACTCTATCGTTTTTTGGAGACAGAGATATCCCAGATTATCTTTCTTTTTTACTATTGTTATTCTTCCAACATGTATCCCTTTTTACTTTAATGCATCTTGTGTTGCAATGTAGAACTGGCAGAGTCTCCGCTTTCAAGCAAAACACTGTCTACAGTAAGAAATGCAGATAGGAGGTACTGTATTGTTTGCTTCATAATGATCAATCAGCTTGGACTTTGCTTAAGCAACGCTTTTGCTTAGCTGGGCTAAGCAGAAAAGTGTATGAGTGTATTACATAAATAAGAAGCTGTTTCTTAATTGCGCAGAGGAAATACCAGTTTTAACGACCTGAGAAAGAATTATTGTATTAATAAAAATTTTGTATCAGGAGATTACTTTTATGTGTTACCTCATTATGGGTAAATTTATCACTTTTGGGGGGAGGACTGCAGAGTTTGGGAGAAAATAGAATGGAATTAAGAGTTTAATAATTGAAATACTTCATATGTAAGTATTTGTATTTGGAGTGATAATTGTTCCTGATTTATTCTGATTTTGTTGTTTGTTTGTCTTCCAAAATTGTTGCCACTACCATAAATGTGTCCCACTTGTTGGGCAGTCTGTGCAATGTTTTTCTCAATTAGGCTCACAATAAAGTCATACAACTGTTGTTGGAAAAGAATCATAGAATCTTTTAGTTTAGAAAAGACCTGTAAATTCATCAAGTCCAACCGTTAACCCAGCACTACTAAGTCCACCACTAAACCATGTTCTTAAGCGCCACACCTACATCATCTAAATATGTCCAAGGATGGCAGTTCAATCACTTCCCTGGGCAGCCTGTTCCAGTCTTTGATAA
>VZSZ01010558.1:2296-12969 GCA_013398815.1 Ibidorhyncha struthersii
ATTGTCAGTTTATGGTTTGGCTTCTCCGATATTAACCTCAGCTGCTTTTATGTTAATCTTAGGCATGACGAAGGGACTTTCTGCGGCAGGAGAAAGCTCTGGGAAGGACCTCGGGGTTTGGGTACTGAGCCACCTTGTTCCCCCTTTCCTTCTCTGCAAGGAAGAGCAAACTGGCAAGAAACGGGGCTGCAATGGAAATACAAAGTGAGGAGGGGAAGGAAAAAAGCCCTGGGGGAGGAGGTATTGGTGCTGCCTCATTCTCCGGCAGCGCACCCTGCAGCAGGGCCTCAGAGCCCCACCAGCGCTTGGGAGAATGGAGATGGGTAAAGCAGGCTGAGATGCCACCAGGAGGGTGAGGGCTCAGGGCAGGAGCCTCCCCAGCTTTCCCTGAGGTCAGGTGGTGAGCGGGCATCTTCTTGACGGGGTTGAGAGACACTGGGGCATCCAGCACGCTGCTCCCACCGTCACCCTTTTGAACATTCTTGTCTCTGCTTCTCCACCGACCCATAATTTAATGGGGAAGGTTGTCTTGAAGACAACTTCTCAGCCGTGAGTAACCTCATGCACCACCTCCTTCCACGCCTGGGACCATGATGTCCCTATAGCGGCATTCGCTTTCACAGAAATACATTAGGCGAGCAGGCTGTGCTGTTTTAGCTGCGTAGATTATATGCTCCTGCCTAGATTATACACTTCAGCGTATGGCAGCAAGGCTTAAAACAAGGTAGCAAACCAGGCAACCCTGCTCAGGCTCCTAGGATATCCTCTGTGGATCCCAAATGGTCCAAGGTAAATAGTTGGAGCGTTGCTAGCAGCATCACGCCGACAGTCCCTCTGAGAGTTTCGTCAGCCCTTGCCGAACTGCGAGGAGCCGGGCGCAGCCTCTGAGCCGCAGAAAAATCGCGCAAGTTCCCACGTGGAAAGATCTCGGAACTCTTTTAGTCCCACAATATCGATTGCTACCATAAAAGATCCTGTAATGGGAATTCTGGCGATGTTCTCTCCTACCCATCAAACTAGCGCGACGGAGCCTTTTTGCATCGCTCTTGTTTCGACACCTTGCGGAGCTGATGAAGTCTTTGTTTATCCACGTATTTTCTGTTTGTTTTGGAGGGTGTCAGGTCTTGGCAGAGCAGCAAAAAGCAGAGAGGTTAACAAAGGAAAGCGTTATTTACTAATCCCTTCGCACACTCCGTTTGAGGTAACTAAAACACGGTAATAAAAAGAGTAATTAAAGAAGGGCATTGAAGTATTTATTCAGCTCTCGTCTCCAAGAGCCTGGTTTGGGGATCTCAATCGGTGAGAAAGGCTGCCTGCCTCTCCCTCAGCCTTTCTGGGGTTTACAGCACTGGTTGTCAGACTTCGCTCTCAATTTATGGGCTGAAAGTTCATCTATAAGCTTATATGCTATTCTTCCTCCATTTTTTTTTTTTTTCCCTAGCTACTATGTTAACTTAAGAGGAATACACGGAGTAGGAAATGGTCCTTACGTAGCTCTGGGAGAAGTCCTCTCCGAGTGGAAGAAGAGACAGGTCTGGGTAGAACAGAGAGTGGAAGAGCAGCTGGTTTTTAAATAATAAGTATGGGGAAGAGCTCAGACTGAATAGTGGGAAAGGGAAAAGAGGGCACATCAGCGGGGAACAGGAGGAGAGAGCCTCCTTGACGAGCTCGGTTCCTCCTCTGGGGAAGTCCTTGCTCTAGGCAGATGCAGGAATTGAATTTCTCATTCGGTGAAGTTTCCTAGCTAAAACGTCTTTGAAAGACAAGCAGATTTGCAAATAAAAGGACTGTCAAAACCAGCTCCTTGGTTCAGCTTTCTCTTCTTTTCCAAACGGGACCGGGAGTTGAAAGGGGCTGGTTGCTGAATGGAAATGTGCCTAATGCGATGCGGAGAGAGCTTATGCACTCAACAGTTGTAGTCTCAGCGCAAATAGGGGGCTTTTGTGCTGTTTGATATTTCAGCAAAAGCTGAAGAGGAAATGAAGCAAACCCGTCTGTGTTTCCAGAGGGAATTCTGCAGCCTGCACGCTAGAAATATCTCCCTCTTTTCCCTTGGCTATTTTTACGTTACCTTAGGTCGTGATGCTGGATTCTTTGATTGCTACTTCTGGGATGCTGTTATTGTGCCTAACGGTGTTTGCTTTCTGGTTTTGACTGTTGGGTCATTTTTTTCAGTGTTTTGTAACGATTTTTTTGAGACAACAAGGTTGCCTCTTCTCTTTTGCTGCTGGCTCAGCCTGGGGGAAGGAGACCTTGGCATGAACGTCTGTGCTTTGCCTCCCTGCTTATCTCAACCGTATGTAATTCTTCCAGTGCTCTACTGATTTCCGAGAGACGCATGATGTGGCGAGTGCAACGCTCATTCCTCTGTGTAGAGGACCAGGGGAGCGGGTTCATGTGTTTGGAAACATCAGGACAGCTGGCCAGGCAGTAGCTATCAAGTGTGAGGGTGATTAACTGAATGGAAGCCCGTAGGCTGGAGCAGCAGAAGTACCGGGCTGTGAAGATGGAAGAAGGCAGGTGTCAAGTGTTGGCTCTCAGCTGCACAGGGAGCTCGTGTTATTCCATGATCTAATGCCCAGGCCAGTCACCCCTTAGTACTGAGCTTAGATGTTCCCCAACTAATGAACTAAACAAAGCGAAGGTGCCAGCTGAAGAGCCTCTGGTTAAAATTGTCCCGTTAGAGCTTTGGCTGTGCCCGTAGGACGCGTAGGCAATATTCCTGACTGATGTAACCATGAAGAAAAGAGTGTAAAAGGCTGCTTGTGTGCAGGAGGCAGTGATAAATCAGGCATTATTCAGCGGGAGGGAGGTCCTGCCTCGCTACCGAGCAGGTCTGAGCTTCTCCCACTGAAGTCAAGTGGCTTGGACAGTTGCCTGTGCCCTCTGCTTCCCTGGGCTGCTCCTCCTGCTGCATCCATCAGGCTGTGACTCTGTTTCCACTCCCGTGCCAGCCTTGCCCATCCACATCACGGTCCAGAAGAAAAAGGTCATGTAACTCACTCCTGGTTTCTCTCTTGTGCTGTCTGCCTTTGAAAGTTTACCGCATTTTGATCATGATGCCCACATTTGCTGCAACGGTTTGAGGGTTCCAAGTGTCCCGGCATTGTCACAACCATTTTTTTTGCTTCCGTGGGATGGAGGCAGTTGTCCCTGCCTGGGTAGCTCTTGACAGACTGTGTCTCTTGCCTGGTTGAGGTGGGCTTGGAAGGATGTGAGGTTTGCTGTCTCGGAGCAAAACCAGCACGAGAGCTGACACGTGAACTGGGCACCAGGCGCGAATGCTGTGTTTATGAGTGTGTATATGCCACTACGGGTATTCACTGTATACTTTAAGCCTAAAAGCGCCTTAGTCTATTGTAACGATCCCCGTCGAAATGAGCAACACGTCTCTCTTCTGTCTGCTGCTGTGCCTTCAGTTCCTCTTATGGCCACTTGGGACTCGACATCTATTTTATATACAAAGACAGAAAAGGCTAAAGGATTTTATTGTGCGATACAGGGAGGACGGATTGAGGTGGGAGTCCTGAGTATTCCCAGCCAAGGCTCAGCGGAGGCACAAATGAAGCAAAACTGAAGCAGGCTCCTCCGGGAGAGGCATTGCTGCTGGTGGGATAGCAGCAAAAGCGGTACTGGCTTTTCCATTTGAAAGGAAGAGCAAGGATGTGGGAAGGGAAGAGGGATACGAGTCCACTGTGGGAGAGCAGAGGCTGAAAGGAGGCCCCAGCATGAATTCTTCCCTTCCCGCTAACTTAGAGCGTTTTCTCTATTCTGTACAGAACGTGATACTCTCTTAGGAGTGACCCCGCTGACCTCCCGCCTCCTGATAGGATGGCGAGTAAGTGAGTGCAAAATAAATGGCACCAAATAGACCTTTTCAAAGAGAACAAGGGAAATAAATCAGGTTATTCTGGTGCGGCATTGACAGCACGTCAAAACAACTCCCCAAAGCGTGAAACTTGGCTGGGGAATGGTAATTCCACTGCCATGATACGTACATGCCAGATGTACGGCTTATCATCATGTCTGTCTGTCTGCCTACCTGTCTGCCTACCTGCTGTTACTGTAGTATCAATTCTTGAAGCGCCCATAAGCTATTTATGATCTTATCACCAGTTCTGGGGCGGGGAAGTGGGATCTAAATGTGTGAGAAGCACTCGGAGAGGAAAGTCTGCTAGATTGTAATAGCTGGCGACTCAGCGTAGCAAAATAATCTGCTAGTCAATGCTGCGTTAGATTGATGGTTTTATTTTACTTACTGCAGAAGCTCTGCCGTCTTGCTGAGACGCATAGAGGCTCAGGCAGGTGGATGATAGCAGAGCCCAATGGGTGCTGCAGGCTCGGGCGGGCACTCCAGCCTTGTGTTACCCAGACCGCTTTTCCACCCAAGAACAGTGACAAACAGATCTAGAGCTTGTCCTGCCAGGAAAAAAAAAAACAAAAACAAAAACCCAAACCAAACAAAAACGCATTGCGTCGTATTCTGCTGAGACCAAGCCTTCATAATGCACGCAGAAAATCACTGCTCGGTAATTCCACCAGGAAAACTGAGAAACGCAATCCAAACACGATGAACACCTCCGAAGCCCTCAACGTTGATCTGTGCTGATCAGTAAGAGCTGATGAACGAGGTGTAAGGAAGCAGGCTAGGGAGCTCCACGCCCTCTCCTGTGTGGTTCTCCGGACACACATCGCTGAACTTGCTGTGTACAGGAGTCTTTGAGAGGGAACGCGTTTGTGGATTTCATGCCTGTGAGCTTCATGGTTACCCCGGTACGAGCAGAATAAAGAAGGCTTAGAAATGCTGAAGAAGTTAGTTAGTATACTGGAGCATTCCTGCAGATTTCTATAAGTTCAGAAAAAACGTAGAAAATTATACTCCCTGGTAATTTCCAGGGTTAAAGTCTGAGCTCACATCCAGTAGTGCAGCTGCTGTAAATTTATACTAATTAGCAGTAGCCTGAGTAATTTGGGGAGCAGTTAATGTTTTGGCATTTGTATGCTTGTTTGTTTTTCTCTTTGGAGGATTAGGGGGAATATATCTGCGCTGCACATTGGGTCTGGTAGCAGGAGGGGGTGTTTCTGTTGCCAGTTTCGGACCAGACTTCCCAGCTGTGCAGAGCGTGTTTGTAGGAGTGGAGCTCAGGACACGGCCAAGGACCGGAGCACACAGAACTCCTTGATCCCAAGCAAGCCCCATGGCTTAGTACCAGCAATTCTGTCCGTTGGGTATTCTGTGTTTCTGAAGGGAATCTTGAAGCTGCCTGAGTCCTCTCTAGGCGGGGAAGCGTTGGGGTCTAAAGGAGCATGATGTGCTTTAAACAAAATCACTGCTGTCTGCGAGAGGCGGATGAGATATGAGTAGCAGACGCACCCAGATACGAGCTTCAGGATGATGCATCAAGGATTTCTGATCCACAGGCATTGTTTTTGCCTAGGCTGAAATTTAGCAATTTAGGACTGAGTTGCTACGCAGGATGTTTCTTATTTCTGTTACCTTCCACTCTTGGAAATGACCAGGGCAACAGCAGCCTCTGTCCTACTCTGTCTGCGTGGAGACCTTAATCGTATAACCAGGGATGAAACATATACCCAAATATGTACCCCTGTGTTGTAGAATCATAGAATACGATACGACACGTACCCCCGTGTCACAGAGCGGAGGCACCGTGTTGTACCACATCATGCCCTGTTTGGTTTCAAAGGTCTCGCACTTAGCGGGGATGGATTTGTCCCGGTCACCTGTTCTGTAGGAGTGCTGGAGACCCAGCCAAGCTCAGACTCGCAGCGCTAAGCTCATCACACGTATTCATCAGGGCTAAGCCATTTAAAAAGTCGATGCTTAGTTTAATCCGGTTGTTTAGGCTCTCTTTGTTACCGGTGGATGCGTAGGGGCAAGTCAACCCTACTGTTGCAGGAAGGTATCTTAGGACTAGATAAAACACCTTGCTTTTGACTTCAGAGCGAGCCTGGGGCAACCAGAGTGGTCTAAATGCCGAATCGAGGGAGCGTGCAGGAGGAGGGAAGGGTCCCGCGTAATCGGTTAGTAGCAAGACAGGAGCAGAGCCCAGGTTTGATAATTTTCCCGTCCCAGGACTTCCACCTTGTTTATTATCCTAATATCCCCTATCACCTTGGTTTATAAGCGTCACGCTTCAAATAAGAGAAAGGGGAGATGTCACACGTGACTACACTGCGCGTGTAATTGTTGGATGTCAGAGCCCTGCTACTGGAAGATAAGGGAAGGGACCACCTGCCTCATCGAGCGCAGGCGCTCACAATTACAGGTGACCATGTAATAGCCGCTTAATCCAGAGGGGTCCCCAGAACATCCACCGCATACGCTGCAGGCCATAAAACACTTCCCAACACCCTATAACAAATTTAAGACCCTTAGTACAAAAGACCAAAAGCCACAAAAACTCAAACATGCAGGAGAGATCAAGGGCATTGCCAGTGTCCCGGGTCCCAGCAGTAGCAGGGAAATTGTTAGGTGAAAATGTCCAGATGATCTTAGGAAGTGGACCATGGCCCACCCTACAGAGGAAAGCAAGAAAACCTTACCAGTTCCTGCCAAATCTGACCCGAGGGGAAATTCTTTCCTGAATACAGGCCAAAACCCAAAGTAATTGCACATGTACTCTTTAAAAATGGATTTTATTTAGGAGAAACACATTGTCATCATCATTCTGTAAACTGCGCCAAATGCGCGCTAAGGACTTCCCATCGAAGTGGAAGTGGAAAAGCTGTAGTCTTTTGCAGAAATGCCGCGATGAGTGAGGCACCTCCATCCCACCACAACCTGAGCGGTGCTAGACGGAGGACCCTCTGTAGCTACCCCGGGCTCTCTCGGGGAAAGAGGCATTACTTATCTGGAGCTGCTTTTTTTTTTTTTTTTCTTGCCAGAGCCTCCAGACAGCTGTGGTACATTGGCTTTATGGCTTATAATCAGTCTCTGTCTTTTGAAAGCAAGACAAGGCTTTTTGGAGGGTTTACTCGAGGTCCTGTCCGGAGGAACCTTGCTCAGGGTTGGTACACCCGTCGTGGGTGATTTTAGCATAATGCAGCTACTCTCTGCCTCCGACAAAATTCTCTCTGATGCACAGGGCTTGTAAAAGTCCTAAGTACCACTTAAATCTAACTAACGGATACTGAAGGACTTGTTCTCGTGGCAAATTTGCTTCTGTTTCCTGCAATCCCAACCCAGTTTCTCTCTTCTCCATCGCCGTTCCCTGTGACTTGACTTTCTGTTCTCAGTTACGGCAGCAATCACAGCGAGAGCTATCGAGGCTGCAGTTTAACTGTGTCTGCAGAAGCTGATGGATTTGAGAGCGTTTGCCAGTAAGACTTACCCAAATTAGAGGGCTGCTGAGTTTCCAGCCTTGCTAATGTAACGAGTTATACGCTCTGGATAGGATTGAGAGGGGATGGGAGGGAAGGAACCGACGCTCACTTGTCTCTTAACGTCCTTTTGCAAAGTTGCGTGAGGCCGAAGCCCCCTATTTCCACGGCGGAGGAGCCCACCACGGCATGTCAAAGTACTTGGCCTACCCAAGACCGTAGTACTAAGTCACGACATCATGAAAGACATCAAACTACTCCGCCATTTTATAGATGGGCCCATCGTTGTTAAAAAAAAAAAAAAAAAAGGCCCAGAATCGGACAGGGCAACTGGTCTTGGACTTTCCATGCTCCTGCCCAGTGTCTGAGACCCAGAGATGTTGCTTTTAGCGGGTGGGGGTGATCGGGGCTGACGTGACCGGTCTCTCCAGGGTACTGCTCTGGGACCGTCTGCGAGCGTGGGACATGCTGCTGGCCCTGAGACTGCACGGTGTAATAAGGACACTTATGCACTAGGGACTGCACAGACACCACCGAACCAGTTCAGGAGCTACCGAACGGGGTGAGCAACAGCTCTTACTCCCAGGGCTTCGAAAAGCTGTCAGAAACGTAACTATTTGCATCCCGCTGAAATCGAAGTGGATGCCTAACTCTCTTGATCTTGTCCCATGCTTGTGCTGTGACAACGGTGACGCGTGCAGGGAACTAATATTTCCAGCTCCATGGGGAGAACAAGTCGGGGCAGGGAGGACCTCAGCTAGGGACTTCCTTAGGGGTGAGGTCTTCGTCCTGCGACCGCGGTGTGTGCCGTGGGTGGATCTGTCCTACCTCTTCCATCCCGGTGACCTTGTCTCCGTTCTGGCTGTGCCGAGGAACCTCGCTGGCCCCGAGAGGGTGGCTCGTGGGCAGCCTAGGCAGTGGCCGCTCTTTGGAATCCAGCAGTGGGCTGCTCCTCTGAAATCTGGTGGCAGAAAAACCTTTGGCAGAGGGAGCGCTGGCACCAGCATGCCCGGCTGACCGGCAGTGACGGTCCAAGACAGGGCAATCGGTTCAAGCGGCCGCAACTTCACGCATCTTCCCGGCCCTGAAGCCGCTCCGGGTGAACACCCAGAGCCAGCCTCCCTCAGAATTCCCTCTCGGGAAACTCAGGCTGATTTCTGAGCGCGCTGGGCGTTCTGGCAGCTTGGGTTTGACATGAACCTCGCTGCAGGCTCCCTTCTCACCCCTGGTGAAAGCCAGGAGGAATGCGGTCCATGCCCAGAGCTGAGTGCCGGCCCTCCCAGCCAGCAGACCCCTGCCCAGCTCCCACCGGCGTTTTCCACATGAGCCCTTGCTCATCCAGTTGTTGTTGCAAAAAAAAATAAACCAGGATTTAACGACAGCTAACCTGTTAAAGTTGAAGAGCCAAGTGTTGCTGAGAGTGTGTTGGCATCTATTTTTTTTTTTGATAGAAGTTTTTTTATATTTTTTTATATATATATATGGAAGGAGCAGGTTAAAAGTGAAAGTCAGTATTAGGTTAAAGCGTGCATGAAAGAAATAAAAATAGCCCGGGTTGGACTAGGTGGGGAGAAGAAGAGGTTGCGCTATTTCCATTAAAAATGACATTTAAATGGAGAGTGAGCTTGAAATTTTGACAGGACCGTGTGCATCCCCTTCGGAGACTGCTCCTGCAGCGCAAGGGCTGCACGGCTCTCCTTCCCAATGATCACTTGCTCCTTTGTGTTGGGTGTGGGGAAAGTGCACTGAAAAGAGGGATCACGGGATACCTTCTGCAATACTCGTATCAGAATCAGCTCCTACAGACAAACCTCTCTCCTGCTGGGGATTTGATTTGGGAATTAACTGATGCGCTTCTCTTCATTCCTCTCTGCGAAGGGAAAAAAGCGTTAAAGGAGGTGCTCAGGTGCCACTCCTGTTTCTGAAAATCCGTGAACGTGGGGCATTTGGCTGGACTTTAATAAAGCCCAGTTCCTCCATGCTTCAGCACCTGCTGAGCCTCAAGGCCAGGGCTGGAGCACATTGGGATGTGGGTCCCAGATCGCTACATGGCAGGGCTGGGACTTTCGGACGTTTTTTTTCCCCGTGGGGGAAGCCAGAAGCCCCACGCTTCCGGCTGCAGAGGGTCCAATGGGAAGTGCACAGCTGCTTCTCCTTCCGAAACCACTCAAGAGAAACCATACCAAAAAAATCACGGAAAGGCAAAAGGTTCAAGCACAAGGAAAAAAAACCCAAAACCAACCAAAAAACCCAAGCTAAACCAAAAAACCCTCCAAAACCCCACAGCCCTTCCTTCTCTTTGTGATTTTGAGTGGATGGTTTAAAGTAGCGAGACCTGTTTTGACTCAACGGAGCGGGACTATGCTGCCGGGGTTGCCATAGCGGGGCACAGCCCGGTCCATCCCCACGGGCCCCGCACCCCCGGGGTGGTTGAGGTGGCTGTAACCCCAACCACACGGGCTCGGCCGGGCCGGGCAGAGCCCTCGGAAGGCATTAATAACCCGGGGGAAGGTTCATGCTGCTCTGGCCAGAACAAGCCTCGCTGCGCACCGAGCCCTGAGCCAGTCGTAGGGGTCAAGCTAATGCTGACACTGGGGCCTTTGATTGTGTTTGATTCATGTGCGTACACCACTGGTAGGTCAGATGGGCCGTTAATCCCTGAGTCCCTTCNAACTTCCCGGCTCGCTTCAAGGCTTGCGATGTGAGCTGGCTGCGAGGTCCGGGTGTTCAGAAATGTGTTTTCTCCATGCTTCGGTGGTTTGGGTTTTTTTTTTTGTAGCCTGGTGAATAAAATGCATTGGAGGGCAAAAAAAAAAATATCTCGGCTGATGCATGGAGGAGAGCCGGGGCTGGTGGTGAGACGGTCGTAGTGCGTTTCAGGGGGATGCGGCCTCCCTGGGAAGCCGTGGGAGAAAGGGGGTAATTCCACTTTGCTTTCTGTATTTAATCCCGAGGATTAAATTTCTAATTAATCCAGGCACCCGGTGGGTCAGAGGAGGCAGGATCAGTGCAAAACTGTGTGCATCTCCGCCCGTTACCCGTCCGTAGGAGAGAGCTTCGGCCCTGCTTTGAAGGTGTATTAGTACATGATAAGGGAGGATTGGTTTCTTTTCCAGCTGATAAAAGGTATTTTGTGTCGCAGAAGGACCTAACAGGCAGTTTGTGGGCGCTCTCAGCTGAGACACGGAGGGTGGGTGGTGGGGACAAGCTGCGGGGACAAGCTCTCCTCGGTGGGCAATCCCGAGGGAGTGATTCCTTGTGGGGGAGATGGGGCCGGGAAACTCTCCCCCGAGGCCCGATTCACCCGACGGCCGCCCCCGGAGGGTTCCCCC
>VZSZ01010561.1:0-14847 GCA_013398815.1 Ibidorhyncha struthersii
GGTGTTTTTAGCTGGCTTGTCACATGCTCCAGTGAGATCAGCGAGGCTTTTTGGTTTAGGTTGCTGTGAGGGAGGTCAAGCACTCACCAGTCAGCATGAACTGGTAGGCGTTGTCAGAGATGGAGAAGATGTGTGGCGGGGCCTCCTGGCGCTTCTTGCCTCGGTAGGCCAACACCCCCTCCGGGTTGTACACCGGCAGCCACTTGTAGGGGTTGACAGTGACGCAGAAGAGACCCGAGTAGGTCTGTAAGGAAGAAGCACAGGATGCTGATTTTGGAGAGCTGAGGCGAGTTACAGATAAAGCAGCGGTGAATGATATTCTGAGGAGACAACAGTAGTGAAAGAAAATAAAGTGGAGAAATGACCCATCAGAGAATGGGTGAGATACAGCATACAACAAGGAAAGGTGAAAGTGGGAAGGAAGAAGAAGGAGAGGATGTAGTCAACAAGAGGAGAACATATGCCAGAAAGAAAGAAGAAATAGAAAAATGAGGAAAGAAGAATGCAAAAAGTCAGGAAGGTCTTCAGGGAGATTGAAAGTTCTCTTCAACTCTTCAAAATCAGGAATCGTCTCCGTCTGCTGGTACTCACATAGATCATCCAGGCTGCATAACGTTCTTTGAGGTTGTACAGCACAGCGGGTTCGTGGAGGTGGGTCATCATGGCCATGTCCTCGATTTTGTCATACTTGGGAGGGTTCATGGAGAAGATTTGATCATCCTTCACGGTAAGAGTCTGCCAAAGAAAAGAAGGATACATATTTGCTATCTAAAAGTCCACAGCAGGATTAAATTATATTCTCAAGCCTTGAATTTTTTTTTTACTCACTTCTCCACCTTCGGTCTTGACGGTGACCTTTCCTACTTCTTTGCTCTGGATTGTGCTTTTCACATAGGATTCTTTTGCATGTACCACAAAGACGGATGACTTGGCATCAAACGGCTTGTTCTGGGCCTCAATTCTTTCCTTTTCTGACTTTCGGAGGTAAGGAGCCGCCTCCCCAAAGATGGCCATCTCAGAGTCTGATGACATAGCTGCAATTTACTAGGGGTAACGCAGCAAGTACCTGTGAGGGTAGAAAATACATTACAATAGCACATGATTGAAGAAACACTCCTACAGCATGGTGGTGCTCTGTTGTATGTATCAACTAACTGAATTGACTCTTTCATTTTTCTGCTAATTCAGAGCTCTATTCTATAATTATCTTTCCTTTATTTCTGTTTTATGTAGTCATGCCTTCTGGACGACGGCGGTTACACAGGAATGCTTTCTGTGTTTGTTTGTTTGTTTTTTTTTTTTTCCATTTGTTGAATTAACAGGATAAACAGATAATTTCCAAGGTTCCAAACACTGCACTCACTAGATATTTCCAGTTTTAGAATTGTGAAAGCCCTCTCATGTTTCTTTGTTTAGCACCTTTCAGACTACGAGATTCGTTTACAAGAAAAACTGGAAGAGGCCAGTACGCTGGATATGCAGAGAGCTAAAATTATTAGCACTTTGCATTAAAGACATTCCTTTGGGATAAAATAGCCCAAGTTGTCAAATATTTCAATTATTCCACACATCCACCTACTAATAAATAAGGCTGATATTCTCCACTTTGATCTTTTTCATAACAGGAAGTGAGTTATCTTGCATTCATTCTCTACTATTAAAAAAAAAAAAAAATCAGTAGCCCTGTTTATTATTGCCAAACAATTGTCTTGACTGAAAAGTTTCATGCAATTGTGAAGCTGGAATTTAGGTAAATTGTTCCAAAATTAATACTGTTTCAAATGTATCCTTTTTTTTTAACCTAATTTAATCTAGCTTAATCACCTACAATTTGGATTTTGAGTAGCTTTTCTGAACAAACTAAGTGCATTTCTCTATCAGTACTTTCCCCTTTGTCAGACCTCTAGGTGAAAATCAAATAATTGATTAATTTTTCTTTCAGGAACAGTTTCACTTTGATTGCAGGAAAGATATTCTGAACTCTTTTCTGGACCCTTTAGCAACCTCATTATTGTACTATGGCCATTGAAACAGAAATAATATTTTAATAATTATCACAGTATTTTTGTACATTGCAAAACTTGTTCCACTTAGTATTCCACTGCTTATACGTGAAAAAAATTGCTTTGCGTTCTTAGCCAACAAAGACATAAATTATGATTATGTCATATAGTGTTATCAATTCAAATGCATGGGTACAATCTCCTGACTGATCGTTTTGTTTCTAACTACATGATTTTTCACTTCATTAAGTATTATTAATCAAATGAGACCATTTCACAAAATAATTACATAAGGTTGTAAAATGGACCCAGTCTTTCACCAGCAGTTTTAGCATTGCCTATAACATCTCATATTTTCTTACAAGATTCCTAACAGGAATAATACTAGCATATTACACATATTAGCATATGCTATGTTAGTATACACTTGTATATGTAATAAACTGATTCAAAGCATGGTGATATTTTATAATTTTGAGGGATACATTCCAGTGACAATATTTGACAAAATAATGAATGTAAAAAGTAAACATGAACAGTTATTTTTACTGGGTGCAAATATTTAAAAATTTGAATTTACTTGCTGTTCAATGTCTCTTTTTCTAGTTATCCAAGTAGGTATCATTCTTTCTTCATTTCCCTGTGATTGTTAATATTTGCTTATATAATTATATCAGAATTGTGCAAAATTTTCATAGTCACAAAGAAATTTATAAGGAAGCTCAGACTGAAAGGCTTTCTTTTAGCACTTTTTGATATTTTGATACACAACATTCTAACCCCACTCCCCAAGGCTCCCCGTGAAAAAAGAAAATATTAACATTATTTGAAGACATATGTCTTTTCTTGTTCCCTCCCAGCTAGTGACAGTGACCCTTGATGGTTGAGGCAAATGCTAAAAAAAAAAAGATAGTTGATTGTTTCAAGAATATATTTAATTTATGGACAAGTAATTGGAAACTACTTCCTAATGTGTTGTTTTTTTTTTCTTAGGACAGTTTATCCTCAGCCTAGGACCTAATGCCTGTTAATGTAGGAATCCGCTGTGTACAGAAGAATCTTGGGGAGAATGTAGGCAATGCAGCAGTGAGCAGTACTTTTAAGACCACTGTCTTTAAGAATCTTGTGGCAAAGATATCAGCAGTCTAGCCCAATTCTTATACTGTATTTATACAACAGACATAAATAGAAAGAATACAGGGATTTCCAGCACACCTGCATAGAAGTTCTACCTTAGAGCATCTCTATCTGTCCCTATAGAGTGAATAAATCAAGATCTTACCTTTTGTGAAACAAGATGAATGGCTTTCAGACTGGAAGCTGGTCAGTACTGTAAAACAGAATTAGCAATATCCTTCTTACTGCTGCACAGAATTCTAGAGAAAATTTACAGGCAGAACACATATGGAAGCCTTGAAAACAGACTGAAAATCCCAGCTGACACTGGCAGTCCCCCAGTGAATGAATGTGTCTGTAGGAATGCACTGGTAGTTGTGGAATGCAGGATCAGTTTCCCTTCATCCCCCACCTCCCCAGTCCAAAGCCTCTGACTTGCTTACCTTAGAGATATCTGAAGAAGGACAAGACACACTGATCCCAGGGTACTTTTATATGGTCTGATCTGCATACGTAGCCACCACCTCCTTTTTCTTGGGTCAAAATAATTTTGGCAATCTTAACTCCTAGCAGAATTGCCATTCATACTAGAAATGAACAGATATAATTAGACATAACAGGTCTGTGAATCAATCTCCTATAAATAATTTTGACAAGAGAGCCTGAGAAGGGGGTAAGCAGGAGTGTGTGCAAAAGGAGATGAAAGGGGCTACATTGGTACTGTAATCCACCAGATGCTGACTCAAGCAGAGAAAGTGAAGAGTAAGAGTCAGTATATTGTAATAGGAAACATACAGGGATGGAGAGGTGAAGGCACAGGCTCCTGCATGCTGCAAATGTTCTGAGCCTGCAGTGTGGAAAAGGATGAGATGCTGGGTCATGACATGCAAGGTCATTGTCAGAGGAAGGAAATCCCAGTGCAGGAGGAAACACCTGAATAGGAACAGAAGTTGCAGGAGTGAGAATCAAGGGCTGATATGAATGAGCAAGTAGTAAAATGCATCAAAGCCAAAGCAAGAGAAGGGGGGAAGCGTGAGTCTGAAGGTAATGATAAGGAAGGATATGTGATTAAGGAAGAGGAATTAAATAGGGGTGTGATTCCAAGAGGATAACAAGTCACCATGGACAGAAGGACCAATAAAAGGGCAAAACAAGTTTAGTCTGGAGTTGGAGATAGAAGCCTCTAAGACTGAAGTCACCAAATTAGATCCCAGAGAAAAGACATAGAAATCCAACTCTTGTTTCTGGGGCTGAAGGGTTTCAAACGTCATACAAACAGGACTATGGAACCATTGTACTGAACTTAAGATATATCCCACTGGAAGCAGGAGAAATAGGTGCTGTCTGAACGTAGGGGAGTCATTCAGCACTACTTTTGCAGGATAAGTGTGCTAGATGGAGGGAAGGATTAATAAATTTACATCCTCTAGGAGAGAAGCAGTCGTGTCCTGTACTAGTCTGGAAGAGGGGCAGCTACTGTTAGAAGGAGCTGAACCCCATGCTAGTATGTGAAAAGAGCCAATCTACTGTGCTCATCCCTGGGATGTTCCCTACCAGGATGTTCCCCTGTTAAGGAGGGGATTACACATGTTCTGCAACAGCACAAGGAGGGGAGTGGTGAAAAGAGCAGTGGAGTCCTTCACTTCATTGAGAAACAATTTCATCCCCATGCAACAGATCTTGGTTATTTTTTTTTTCCATCTGTAGGTCTTAATTTTCCAAATTACAGATCCTATGACAAACAAAGCAATCTGAACCGAATCAAATCGCAGCAGCTTCACCTGATCCCGTAGCATACTGCCTCCCCATTTACAGCACCTGTTGTGCTCCACTCCCTCTTAACATCAGCTACTCAGAGGTCTGGATAAGAAAGCAAGGAAATTCCTTCCTCCTCTTCTCTCAGCTGACTGTGTCTCTGTGATGGCACTGTAATCCTGGGTGTGGGGAGCAAATTGGCAAATGTCAGCTTCAGATTTGGAATAAATTCACACTGAATAATAAGACTGAGGCCTATGGCTTAAATCTAACAGCTAGTTCCTCATCTAAACCAGCACTTCTTTTGTCTTTAATGCAATTACATTGTCTGAGAACTGGAATCCACTGTGAATTTCAGGTATTTCAATAACTCTGTATGTTGTCTTATTTTGCTGGTGCATGCAGTTTTGACCTGGGTTAAAATTGGCGACCAAAAAAAAAAAATGAAAACTCATGGTTTTCTCACAGTCATATGTGATACTGGCATAAAGCTGATAGCTGGCTAAAAGACTTTATTTGCAAAATTTTTTTCAAATAGAAAAAAAATAATCCATAAGTTTTTGAAGACCCCAAAGGACTTAGGAGAAGTACTTTTTCAAAGTATTTTTCAAAGTTACCCTGGAATTGAAAATTTCTACAACCTGTAACATTTTGCTTGGTCTGTTTCACTTATTATTTTTCCTTGCTCTTGTTTGCATTTCTGTTGCTAGTCAATATAACAGAATACAGTGTGACTGTTGACTTTTTATCCATATGTATTCTTGTTTTTGCTTTTTCTTTTTTGTAATTTTAAGAGCAAAGTTTTCTTAATTTCGAAAACCTGTGTAGCTGTCAAATAAAACTGAAGCTGACTTTCTGAACTGGAAAAACTTGGAAAAAATACAGACAAGCTGGAGGTCAAGAAAAAAATGTGTGTGTGCATGTGTGCGTCTGGGGAATTAAGCCTTGTATATAATTTATTTTGCTACCTTTGGTAGTAAAAGAAAAAGAGTCAAAATTAAAAAAAAAATTTGTGACAGCTCATAAATAAATGCAGTTTTTCCTTCCTCCAAAATGTCAGGAAATCTTTTGCTTTAATACAATGGTTTTGTTTCAATCAAGCAGAACATAAATAGCCACAAGTTTTTGTAGACTTTCATATACGACATTTTACCATTTTTTTGCAAGCTATAATATTCTTTCAGGGCCTCCCTTTCTCTACTAAATCCACTGCAGCTCCCTGCCTACTACCTACGCAAGTACAGCCCTCCTACTGTTTACATGCACTCCCCATTTACTCAAGTCTTTGATCAGCAGCAACCCTTCACAAAAACTATATGCAGACATGCTCTCATACCTGTGACCTAGGTGTCTGAGCTCCCATTATCATTGATGGGGCTTGAACTAACAGAGTCTGGGAGATGATTCAGCTGTCCTAATGTGGTTGCCTGCCTTAGAGTGAACTGAAACGTTTGCTTGACTCTAATAGTAAAGTCTACAACGGGAGTTTAGACATTCAGCTCACTCACCTACATATTCATTTAGGCATGAATATGACTAAATGTAGATATTTGAGTTTAGAATTGAAGCTCACCGACATATGTAATAAACCCAAACCTCCTACTGCACATCTCTCCATCACTGAAATTCCTCTCTCCTTGAGGTCAGTTCCTGTGCATTTTGCCCCTTTCTGTATTCTGAGGTGTCCACACTGGCAACAGTTACTGAAGCTAAAATTGCTGCACTGCTGCTTGAGAAAGGGGACACAGCAGTTGTCTGAGCACAAAGTAGAGTATAAATCCTTCTAGAGAGGCAGAAGTGCATGGGAACCCTGAGCAGCCTCTTCAGCCAGCTCTCCGACCTGCTGAAAGGTGGTGGTGTCTTCAAAAGGAAAATGTTTGAGGGATTTATAAAGGAAAAGATTTGCTTATTGAGTATAACAGCAAAAAGTATGTCAATAAGAATTTCTCCTTTGTATTACAACTAGTTCATGCTTTACCTTTATACCATGTTCAATTTAGCCTAAAAATGGAGCTTTCCAAGAAGCCAACAATAATAAATTGTAATCCCTGATAAATGTCAGCCAGAGAGCAAGTGCAACTGATCACGTTCATTAAGTAAACTACTACAAACTGAAAGGGCATAAAGACTACCTTATATGTGATACATTCTAGAAAAAAAGAATAGATGCATATGGAGGACAAAATAAATTATTTTCCATTTTAGGCATACTCCAGAAGTTGTCTGGGTGTCTATTGATGTCACTGACACTTTCCTATTTACCATCACCAGTACTATATATGCAATATCATTTCTGACTGGCAGAAGGACTAAATAAGCATGATGCCACGTTATTTTTCTTCATCCGCTACCTCTGACAGGCTCACCCATGCTCCCCTCCCCCATCCTGCTGCTCCGATGCAGAGTTTGCAGCCAATGTGGACCGGTATCCTGTCTAAGCAGAAGACCCCAGAGGCAGAGGCTGCAGTGTGGATGGTCTGTGGGGCTCCAGCAGCGTGACCAGCATCCATGCTACCATGCAGCACTGCCACAAGGACAGGCCTGCCACTGGTGGGGCCCTGAGCTGGCCAGTGGGGCCTTGGCCTGCCTGGGCCCATGGTGTGCTGTGCCATGAGTGAGGAGACCAGGCCAGAGCTCGGGCAGGTGCTGGGTGTGAGGCATTTGGGGCTCTGCACCCGGTGACCGGGGGCATCCCCCCTCTGCATAGGGTGACCAAGCCTGAAAACATAGTGAAAAGAGAAAGGGAACTATTGAAATGCCCAGAGAGCTGAATAGACCAGCAACAGGTGTTTTAAAACCAGCTCGTAGCTGGCATTCACTAGCCTACCTCCCTGCACAATTGGTGCCATGACCACTTCTCTGGGGAGCCTGTTCCAGTGACCAACCACCCTCTCAATGAAAAACCTTTTCTTATGTCCAATCTGAACTTCCCCTGATGCAGCTTCATTCCATTTCTTCATGTCATTGTATTTGGGGATTGTCAGTCTATTTGGGGATCTTGTTGAGGGGTATGTCTTGCAGTGTTCTTGACCACAGGGCCCTTCCCAAGGGCCTGTAAAGATTAGTGTGGGTGTGTGACTGATCTGTCTCCTTTACTGTCCAGATGAGGAAAGCAGTATTCTATACCTAACTGTCCATCATCTCCCAGGGCTGATGCCTGCAACACTGCCTGGCTGGGCTTGACCTGTCAGGGAAGACTTGTTCTGTCTTGCTTTCATTTCCATGGGGCATCTTTCTTCAGGGACTTCTTCTTCTAATACAGAACTTCCTTCTCTTGGTCGTGCTCCTCCAAGAGAGGCAGACAGTCTTTCATCCTTCTTGGTGTCCAAGTGCAGACAAACTGTCTGTGCACATCAGAATGTAGAGAATATAGAAAACCCTGAAGAGTATGCTTGCTTTTCACAGAAACTCTTTTGCAGGTCTCCCTACAGCAAGCACGCATGCAGGGATGAGTGAAATGAAGCAGTGAGGTGAGATAAACTCTTCCATAGGTGTCCACTCTGCATCAGAATATGACAGGTACATCTCACCCAGAACACATTTCATTATGAAACAATGTTAGATTTCTATAGAAGGCAGTTTTTAAATATAAGTACATCAACAGAAGTAAATTATCTCTACCGACTGTTGATAGTTGCTGTACTTCGTACATTCTAAACATGTATGTCCATTAATTTTTATGTTAAAAATATTCCTTACTGTCTAAAAAGGTGATTTAAGTAGACTCTGTGTATCCTTTCTTTTAAACTGAATCAACCCATTATCACTTAGTATGAGATGATTATCTTGCACTTCAATATTTGCTTCTAATACTGCTACTTGGCAAAATCAATGCTGGATTGTGAGCTCCTCTTGTTTCACAAACAGCTTGCTAGAGAAATACAAAACCCCACAATCATGTTTGATCTTCAGTCTGTACGAGGGAAGTCAACATGAGAAAACCATTTCCAGAATTATTTCTCTTTTTTATGGTATAGAAATACCTATTCATATTCAAATCCAATCTCTGGCAAGTGTAGCAGACTTTTCTGATACCATACTAATACCTCAGCAGAAACTGTTATCATTCTTGAAAGTGATTTTTACTTAAACTTATTCTTTTTACCTATGACATTACTCCTTTCCATTATATTCTATCTATAACGAAAACCAGAAAACAGTGCATTTCCTTTATCTGTCTTGATAATATACGTTCAATTATCTTTCAGTTATCCATAAAATATTCAGTTTTACCTATCCCCAGGAGTCTTCAGCCTTAGCTATTCTTTCTTCCGTAGTCTTTTAACTGTGGATTCTTGTCACTCGCCCCATCTGTGAACTGGCTATAATTTTGGGCTATGTATGAAACACAATAGCTTCAGAGAAAGGGAGCGAGGATATCTTTTCATGTCACTATCTCACCACGTTGGTTTGACTGGTTGTCAGTCCTTTGAGTGAACTTCAGTCTCCTGAATCAAAGTAGAAATTTGAGTTCCTCACACCCTTGAGCCTAACAAAATAAGCAACATTTTTCAATTAATAAAACTAATAAATAATAATAAAAAATGCTGCAGGAATCTCTTTTCCTTTAGTTTGGGTTTGGTTTTTTTTTGCTAAGAATTCATCAAAATAATTGAAAGAATCTAGTCTTATTCTATCAACGAAATGCATACTTCTCATTGCAAGATGAATAGTGAATCCATATAATTGTTATTATTCCTTATGCATTTTAAAAAATGTAAATGTAAAAATATACTGCTGTTTAATATACTTTTAAATGTGAACATGAACTATGTATACATACTCCAAAAGTAACGAATGCTAGAATAAACAAAAAAACATGATAATCACTGTCCATATGCAAATGTCTCTACTGTCTTTATTAATCCTAGACATAAATTATAATTACAGAAGAAAGCAACACAGAGATATGCACTTTATGCATGCCACAGGTCACTTTTTAGCCTTGGTATTCTTATTCCTCCTCTTCTAGCTTCTTATGAAACTCCCGACTTTTTACTCGGAGCTTGTTGACCTGCGACTCTGCAATGTCAGCCCGCTCCTCGGCTTCCTCCAGCTCATGCTGGATCTTGCGGAATTTGGAGAGGTTGACATTGGACAGCTCCTCCTGTGTGGGAAAGGGAGTTATGAAAACAACAGGCAGCATGTGGACATTTAATACCTGAAAACTGAGCAAATAAAAATTTAAATGCCACATCTGTGCAAGCAGGGCAGGTTCAAAAACCAAGGTAAGAAGTTGCTCAGGGAGTTAAGTGTGCCAGAAGAGAAAAGAACATAGAATCTTAGAATCATAGAATGGTTTAGGTAGGAAGGGACTTTAAAGATCATCTAGTTCCAACCCCCCTGCCATGAGCAGGGACACCTTCCACTAGACCAGGTTGCTCAAAGCCCCATCCAACCTGGCTGTGAACACCTCCAGGGATGGGGCATCCCCAGCTTCTCTGGGAGTGTCAAAATGGCCATGGCCACATTACACACAGCAAGGTCTATGCAGAGTTCATGGCAGAGTCCTGAATAGACAGAGTAGCAGCTGCTTCTGACACCCAGGGTAGGGTAGGGTAGGAAAGAAGAAATAGAGGCGGGAAGTGGTGCTTAGAGCAAAACAAATAAAGCTTAGGAAGTCCTTCCAAAACCAGCAATTCTTACTCTTACATTCACCTTTGCAGTTGGACAGAAGAAAACACCAACACAGAATTCCACCTCCACCAGAAGGAAGTCTGGTCTTGGTCAGAGTGGTACTTACAGCCTCCTCAGCTTGCCTCTTGTAGGACTTCACTTTCATTTGCAGCTTGTCCACTAGATCTTGGAGCCTGAGAACATTCTTCCGATCTTCTTCAGACTACAGAGAATGGTAAATAATAAACACTTGTTTGCCTCTTTCTCTAAATTTCATAAATGTGAAATAGGGGGAGTAAAATTCTTATGGAGCAGTGCTGTCCAGAAGGACATAGGTCAAAATCCTGTTACCTGTGAGGTATAGAAAGAAATCCAAACATGTTGACCTTCCATGAAGAAGCGTGTGTCAACACAAAGGAGCCTGCTGCCTCACCTGATAGGTCAGCTCCTTCACCCTCCTCTCGTACTTGCGCACACCCTTCACGGCTTCAGCGCTGCGCTTCTGCTCAGCATCAACCTCCCCTTCCAGCTCCCGCACCTGCAATGAGAAACCCACCTTTGGAGCTTCCTTGGTGTCTCTCCAAGGGACATGCTCACTCATGCACAAATAAAAGCCCTACGCACTCTGGCCTCCAGCTTCTGGATTTGCTTCTTGCCACCTTTCAGAGCCAGCTGCTCAGCCTCATCCAGACGGTGCTGCAGGTCCTTCACCGTCTGGTCCAGGTTCTTCTTCATCCTCTCCAGGTGGGCGCTGGTGTCCTGCTCCTTCTTCAGCTCTTCTGCCATCATGGCTGCCTGATGAGAGCAAAGAGTCAAAGCCGTTTTTTGGGCTGGAGACATTCTTGGGGAGAATTCATCCAGCATCAGCAATGAAAGGAGCCCCCGACTCACATCTGTGATGGCCTTCTTGGCCTTCTCTTCAGCATTGCGGGCTTCCTGGATCGTATCCTCCATTTCACCCTGAATTTGGGCAATGTCTGTTTCCAGCTTCTTCTTGGTGTTGATCAAGCTGGTGTTCTGTTGAAGAGCATCAACATCACAATTTTGTTCTTGTTAGCTTGCAATATCATATTCAGACTATTGTATAAATGTTGTTTTTAACATAAACTCTGCCAGAGGTCACATGGGATTCTGCTCAAAAGGAGCTGCTGTAGTAGCTTTGAGATTCTCAGCTGTGATGTCCTTCAGTATTTCAAGAACATCCTCCATAAATTCTTCCCTCACAGTTTTTCAGTCTAAAGAGAAGGAATTTAGACTTATAAAGAAAAAATACATAATCTTTTCTTACCATTTTCAAGCTAGTGGCAGTAAAAGTCTTAAAGAGTGCTACAGAACACTTATAATGACATTGTTAAATGACATTAATGATGGTATTAGTGTATTCCTGTTTTGTGAATGGTCAACCTAAGTTTGACTTTACAGTCTCAAATGTAAATGTGAAAGCTGTTGAACTCACTGAGGTTGTAGAGTAAGAACCTCAAACATGCCTCTGAACTTATTACTTCTAAGATATCTGCACTGCAGTCTAGCAGAATTCATATTCTATCTGCAGCTGAAAAGTGACTTTTAATATTTGTTATCCATACTGTGAAAATTACAATGCTCTTTACAAAATACTGTTACAGATCAGCCAGTCTTCAATTATGCGATATATGTGGAGAAAAAGTATAAATACTAAATATATGTAAACACTGACCTGGGTATGGAGGAGCTGCACACGCTCACTTGCATCCAGAAGCTCCTGCTCAGCCACTTTCCTCGAGCGCTCCGTCTGCTCCAGGGCTGCCCGTAGCTCCTCAACTTCAGCCTGCAAGAGGTTTGCTCTGCGCTCCACCATGGCCACCTGCTCCTTCAGGTCCTCTTGAGCCCTGAGAGCATCATCCAAGTGTATCTGGGTATCCTGGTAAGAGAGAAAAGACAGATTGAGAGGTGTATTTTTCCTATTTTCTCATTCCTTATTTTCACATCAATATAAAACTGAATTGTAGAACATGAAAATTTTTAGCTATGTCAGAAATGAGTCAACACATGTTTAGTTGTGCCTTACCTTGAGCACTCCTTGTGCATTTCTCAGGTTCTTTTGTGCCTCTGCAGCCACGCGGTTGGCATGGCTCAGCTGGATCTCCATTTCATTCAGGTCTCCCTCCATCTTCTTCTTCAGCCGCAGGGCTTCATTCCTGCTCCTGATCTCAGCGTCCAGGGTGCTTTGCATGGACTCCACGATTCGGAGGTGATTTCTCTTCATCTGGTCGATTTCCTCATCTTTTTCAGCTATCTTCCTGTCAATCTCAGACTTGACCTGGTTGAGCTCAAGCTGGAGGCGCAGGATCTTCCCCTCTTCGTGTTCCAGGGAAGCCTGCAAAAAATATAAAGATCAGTTAATAATATAAATAACAATGTCAGTAACTTTACATGACCTATTATCTTGAAAAATAATATATGGCATGAGGTCTGAGACTGCAGCAAAGGAAATAAAAGGGTTCCTATATATCCAAATACTGGGATGTCGAAAGTGGTGTCCAAAATCCCCTGCTCCTTGTGCCTGAACTTTATTCTTAATGCATATAATTTCATAAATGGCATCTGAAGTTCTGAAACAGTGTTGAAAATAAACAATTAAGAACAGAATATTGTACCTCAGCTTCCTCCAGGGAGGCTTGGAGTTCAGATTTCTCCTGCTCAATCTGTTTCTTGACTTTCTCCAGCTCGTGAATCGCCTTTCCTCCCTCAGCAATCTGCTCCGTGAGGTCAGAAATCTCCTCTGTGGGAACAAAGACCAATGGCATGGTCAGGCACAGAGCTGAATGGGAAGGGCCCTGCTGTGGTGACAAGCACCTTTGCCAACCTGCAGGCACAGACCCACACAGAATGGTGGTAGTGGTGGACAGGGAGAAAACGGTGCCGGGAGCAGAGGGGTGTGGACTTACGCTGCAAGTTCTTGTTCTCACGCTTGAGCGTTTCCAGGTGGTCCAAGGACTCCTCATAGGCATTCTTCATCTTAAACAGCTCCGTGCTGAGAGAGCGAGACTCTTTCTGGGAGGCTTCCAGCTCAGCCTGCGTTTCCTCATACTTCTGCTTCCACTCTGCCAGGATCTGAAGAGAAAGGGGGCGTGAGTACGCGTGTGTCAATCAGGAGGGGATGCTCTGCCCAGGAGCCCCAGGCCTGGAGCCCAAAAGACCTTGTCAAAGTTCTTCTGCTTCTTATCCAGAGCTGCGCAGGCAGCATTTGATCGCTCCACGTCAATCATCAGGTCCTCCACTTCATTCTGCAGCCTCTGCTTTGTCTTTTCCAGGGAGGCACATTTGGCATTCACAGCTTCCACGTGCTCCTCTGCATCCTGCAGGCGCTGTGCCAGCTTCTTCCTGGGAGGTGATAAGCACAGGTCCAGGTAAGGGAGCAAACGGGAGCCTGTGATGTGCAGCCAGCATGTTTTTCACAAGAGCACACTTAGCCATTTGGTCGTGTGTGATCCCCATTTACACAGAGGTGTAGGACCTCTCCCAGCCAGCCACCGTATTTCTATGTCTGAATTGTGGGCTACAGCTATTCACTCTCTGCAGTTCACTCTGCTGTTCACACTAACATCTCTCTGCTCTTCTGCAGCTGTAGAGCTTTGCTGCTTCTGCTTTCCCCCAATGCATACATGCTCTTGGTTATATTTTCTCTCTTCCTGGCACCCCACCCCAAAGCAGAACATTGCCTTCTTCCTGACAATATCACAGTGGTCTCCTCAAATTTCCGTTCTTAGCCTCTGCCAGCCTTTCCCACATTCCCCACGTACTTGGCCTCCTCCAGCTCCTCTGTGCGCTGAATAGCGTCCGTCTCGTATTTGGTTCTCCACTGGGCCACTTCGCTGTTGGCCTTGGACAGGGCACGCTGCAGCTCCCCCTTGGCTTCCTGCTCCTCCTCATATTGTTCCCGGAGCAAGTCACAGTCGTGGCGAGCAGACTGCAAGGCGTGGGCCAGGGCGTTCTTGGCCTGGGGGAAAAAGAGTAGTGTTCTAATGAATGGAAATATCCTGGGAAATCTGACTGAAATGTTGGTGCATGCTGGATTATTCTGCTTTGAGTGATGGCAAGCTACTGACTGAGAACGTAAGACCTGTGAACCTGCAAAAAAATTAATGGATAGACTGTAGGGAAAGTGGAGAAAAGCTAATATGAGAAAACTTGCACTTCACTAATTAAGTGTTTTTTTTCCCCCCTGTCATCTTGTTGATTCTGTAAGTTCACATATTTATGATAAAGCTTTCTCACCTTTGGACATTGGATTATTCTTCTATGCAAAATGACAATTATACATTGAATGGGGAAAGAAGCTGGGATTGACAAAACAAATAATGAATAAACTCTGGAA
>VZSZ01010593.1:6129-38833 GCA_013398815.1 Ibidorhyncha struthersii
TAGATGAGTTTACAGTGGAGTCTGTGGACATTGGAGACCTGAAAAAAATCAAGATAGGCCATGACAATAAAGGTAAGATAAACTGCTTTATAATGTAGTATTTCTAGTGCATTAGACACGTTGCTGTATAAAATAACCTGCCTCCAAGACCCCAAACACAATTTACCTTTTGGTGACAGATCCTTGCTGTCACTTCAGCTGCTGCTGCTCCTGCCTTTGCTGCTAATAACATTCCCATGGTTGTGGCAATAAAAATACAGTGGTGGCAACTTGCAGGTAGCTTTGCCACCTCTGTCTCTGTAAGAGAGTTTAGTTTTGCAGCCACATCTTTAGAGCGATCTCTCATACATTGCCAAACCGCCTAGGTTTTTTGTCACACGTGGGACCTATAGACTTGTCTAATTTCTTTGTCAATATTTTTGTTGTATTGATCATCAAGTCTTGGCTGCTTTTTAGACATGACTGTGTCTCTACTACAAACAAGGGAAGCAGTGGAAAGACACATAGATTCCTTCCCCATGGGGCATGAAAGAACAAGTTTGCTGATAACTCTGTTTTATGACAAAGGCAAATTAACCCAAGTGATGGAGTAATTAGCACTTCCATGTGCACATCTTTAACCTGACATTTATGGAAATGTAAAGCACATTAGCTCAAACCTGGACAATCGCTTGCAATGATCTTTATGGTATCTAATCTGTTTTTCCATTGGCAAAAGAGAGCATAATTTATTTCTCAGAGGTCTGGAATTTGTCTGTAAAGGCTTTGTGAGTTATTCACTGTTATCTCTCCAATCACAGGTAATTCAACTGGCTGGTTTCTGGAATGGGTGGAGATTGATGCCCCATCTCTGGGACAGTGCCTCAAGTTCCCTTGTGGCCGTTGGCTGGATAAATCAGAGGACGATGGAGCCATTGAGAGAATTATCTTCCCTGCAGAACTGCAGACAACAGAGTATATCCCATGTGAGCATAATGCCATTTCCCCAGGACACACCCATCATAGCAGAAGATAAAATCTCACTAGCTCATGCAGCTTTATGCTTGGCCTCTCCCTTGAATTGGCTTTGGAAAATTTATAAAAACATCATATGCCAGCTATTCTAATTACTACAAGGAGGTTCCTCTGGGTGTCCTAGACTAACGTTTCCAGTATTTGCCAAATCAAAGAGTCACTAGAAGCCATGTGGCTGTGTACAATTGTCTTTTTGCTCCCTCTTGCCCTGTCATCTCCAAGTCCTCAGCCCATTCCAAGCTATCTTCCTTGTCTCCAGTTTCCCTTTGATTTTGCTCCATTCTAATTTTGGTGTTTCTGTTGTCAGACACACTTTGGTCTTGCTTCCAAGCCTTGGTTCCCCCAGTGCCTTTAGCGTTGCACACCCCTCTGTTGCTGAAAGACCCTCTTTCAGAGTTTCTTCAGTGTGGTGCTTTTCTGATAGTGTTGCACCAGTCTGCCTCTCTTAACATTCTTCAATTTGTCCTTACTCTTCACTTCACTCCCTCTAAATAAATGTTTGGGGTAAATCCAGTGTCCTTTGGGAGCTTCTTCTGAGTACTAAGCTTATAATTTTCAAGTCTGCTATGGCACCTCAAACTCTTCTCTTCAGGTAATTTCTTCTCCTGTCTCTCGAATATCTAGAATCAGATAATATGGTTTTCTTGAAATAAATGACTGAAAACATTATTTTGCTTATTTTATGACCCTCTCTTTCCCTTTTCACACATGGATCCTTGACTGTGTGCAGGGAAGTCACAGCCCTGGGACTGTATTTGACTTGTCCCTCACTGATCTGCTTCATTTCAAGTTGTCAACAAATATTTCCTGGCCCACCTTCAGGGGACTATAAAAATTGCCTTTTCCCTTTGTTATGTTGGGTGCCACAACGATGAGGAATGGGGTTTGAAACCCGAGAGCTGATTTCCACCCCATGCCCTGCCAGGTGTTTCCTAGGTCACTCTGAACAAGTGATAAAGTTGTTCACACCAAAACTGTCTCCTATCTCATTGCATCCCTCATTGTATGCACTGATGGTACCAAAAGCTTTACCTCCTGCAGTTCATTATTGAGACATCAAAAGTTACAGCTGCCCAGTCTCTCTTATTCTGCCTCAGTTTCTTTCTTCATAAGTAGTTGTGAGAATAACCACACAGAAGACTATCAGCTGCTTTGGCTCCTTCTTTTTTACTGTCCGCACTGTGGTTCCTGTTGGAGGTCTCCTTCACACTGGCTTGCCTACCCTCCAAAATCCAGATCCTCATATCCTGCAGTCTGTAAACTAAAATCATCTTTCTTCTCTGAGGATCTGCCAGCATCATCTCTTTGTACCTCCCCCATGCTTTGACCAAGCTATTTCTCATGTCTTTCTTTCTTTACCTAAACTGCCCAGAGCAGAAGAATAGATACTCTTTGCTCTCTGTCTCACTTTTGTCAGTCAACTTGAAGACATAATACTCTTTGTGTCTGAAAAAATAAACTGGTATATAGATACAGCGAATGCATTCATAGGAGTGAATATAACCCAGAGACCTTGAACGTGCTTCTCATCAGAAGACTGTTACCCCAGCTGATACATATTTTGATGCAGATGTTGACTATATGATTTATTAATGCTCCTGCATATTACAATGATGTAAGAGTTTCTGGCATACCATGCCTTTGAGTACGTAGTTTGTGTAGACCTGATTTTTGTCAGCAGTCCACCTTCAGCCTTAGAAAATAGTCAGGTCTCTCTGGTGAAAAGGTTGCACCAGGCTTAGTGTCAGCTTAGGTTGTTTCAGCATTTAAACCATTCCCACTGTGCTATTTACTGCGTTCCGGTTTCCTAACTACTAACCCGGGGGTTTCAGTTTGCCAGAGGTAACTAAAACAGCTTGATTTGTTTTATGATGCCTCCTGCCAGAATTGTTTCGCGCCGAACAAACGATGAAAACATGACATCGGCTGTCCAATTAAAGTCATCCCTGTGGGGATACAACTTCAAAAGTGCCATGTACATGAAATGGGCGTCTGACAGCTGAAAGTTGTGCTTCTAGTGACCTTGTTATGGTGCCACCTTGCTGATTCAGTTTTAAGCTGACGTTAATATTCAAGCAACAAGAGCAAGCGCCATGGACTTCAGCAGAAAAGATCATTTTTAATTCATAATGTGTAGCATGTGATTTTTGGTTTCCAGGATTCTGCCCCCTCCCCCCCTTAAATACTGGAGAAACTATTCCAGTTGACTTGCAGCACAGCAGAGCAGATTTCATTGGGCTGGACAGAAAGAATATTAAGTACCTCCAGGCTGACTCTCTGTAGAAGAGAACTTCTTCATCTCTGTTCTCTTGAGAACTGTATTTAGAGATCCTGGGTTTTTAATGAATGATTAGTCTCCCATACGCATAATCAAAGTTACTCCAGATATGGTGCCAGAAACCTTCTCTCTACCCTAACAGAGATGCTGAGTCTGAAATATAGCACGAAGTGCTGCATTGTAAATAGCAAAGATGACTGAAGTCACTGCAGTGTAGGAGGATGCAGATGACAAGTGGTTGAGAAGATTGTAGCAAGGAATGGGAAACGGTGGAAGCTGGGTGGGTGGTGTGTGGGAGAGGGATGGCCAGGAGCACATCCTGGTGACACCACTGGGTGTTGAAGGCTGTGCTTATGGGTGGCGACATGGACTACAGGGATTGTGTCTGCTTGTGGCAGAAGTCCCTGCAGCTAATCAGGGGTGCCCAAGCCTTACCTGGTATTTTTCATCTATAGATTTCAGAATGGATATAGAGGAGATTAGGACAGGTTTCTGTTTGCCAAAAGGCACACCTGAATTTACATGTCCTCGTGACAGTTGCGGTGTCTGAATTCCTGTTACATCAATAAATGTGTGGTCACTCACAGAGGGTGGATTTAGAGAGCGATTCAGCTAACCCCGAGGAATATGCCTGCATTTTCTTGTCTGACTCTTTCTCCAAGCTGCATTGACTTAAGTGATTATGTCTGGAGATGTACACACCTATTTGACGTGCAGACATCTGAACATAGGTTGCTCACTCTGTGAGCTAAACACCATCTCACCTTGGAAACTGAGGATATTCACCAAAACTGTAGCAGAGCCAGGAACACAGCCCTAGTCTTATTCCTGGGTCAGTCTTACTCCTGAGCAAGTCTGAGTCGTGCTCAAGCAGGACTCAGAAGAGAGCAGCTGTGAGGATAGAAAAGAACAAAAGGAGGCATCAGATTTTGGGGTCATGGGACATGCTAGAGAAACCAAGGGAACAGAATAAGAAAGTATTTAGGGGCTTGTTCCTTACTGTTCTGCATTCACCATCAATCTGGTAGTAATTATCCTGTTTGCCTTAGTGTTATGGAGAAGGTGGTACTAAGAGAAAACTAGATCAGCGTGGACAGCAGAGGGTTTTGTTTCTTCTCCTTATGATTGATTTTTGTCACTTGTTTAGTAGTGAAAGTATTGTGAGGTTTTTTTTATCAATAAGGCTATCTTGAATATTTATTTACTGCCTCCAGTTAGCTTAACATCATCCACCTGCCTAGATGCTCAAAAATATGTGAATTCATGTTTTGCTTTAAGACTTGAGCTGTTAAACTAAATCCTGCTTCAATAACTTTAGATGGCAGGTATAAATACACTGAGTTCTTTCTGATCATGTGATTAACCCCAAAATCTCAGTAAACAAACGTGCATCAAGGTCAATTGGTCTCATAGGGTTAAAGGCAATTCCTCTGGATTCCCGTAGTACTGACCAGGCTGATAACTAAATGACCAGAAGTGTGTGATTCCTACCATGTCCTCTTTAACTGTTGAGTTTTCTAATCCAGATTTTGCTTGATTAAAATTTTCTTAGGAGCACTGGTATGCTGCTTACTAAATTCTGTTGGTCTGTTTCACTTTTCTGCCATTTTCTGAATCAGTTGTTCCTTATGAGATCACGGTCTATACCAGTGATGTCTTTGGAGCTGGAACGGATGCAGATGTCTTCATTGTTCTCTATGGAAGTGATGGGATCTGCACTCAGCAGAAATCCCTGTGCCTCAACAAGAGAGAGCAAAGGATGTATTTTGAAAGGAACTCGGTGAATCAGTTCATTGTGGAGGTAAGATCAAAGATGCTCGCTGTCATCTTAGGTTGCCCTAAAGGGGTTAAGAAGAGAAAATGGAGTGAAGTGGGAACTTTTCCTCTTTTAGAGAAAGCTATTCAGCTCTTTTACTCGAAGAATGTGGGTTCAAAACTCTGTTCTGCAGCAGACTTACTGTGTACTGCATCAGATCTTTTCTCACTGACCTCCATTTAGTAGCAACTAAAAGGTATCAACATGCAGTGTCCCAGTGGCCCATGTTAAGCTTTCTAAATCTTACCGCAATTTTATCATGGAGCTGAGATGTACTGAAACATGGATGTGGAGGCTTGCTCTTCCAGGTAAAGTTGAGAGCCCCTTTGGAAGGTCTTAACATCTTTCATTTTCTAGACCATACTTGGTAAAGAGAAGGTATCAGTCTCCATGCATGCTAGATCCAATATGCATACCTTTCCTTATCACTCATATTTGCTTGCATATTTACTTTCTCTTGCAGTTTGCAATACCTTGAAAGGTAACAGGAACCAAATGCTTGCAGTGTCACTGAAACTGGTTGTATTGTGTTTAAGGTCCCTTTGCATCATTTCATGTTCCTGTTTCGGCAGATCATGTTGAAGGGCCTGGTCCATGGTGCTCACTACTTATGTAGCACTTCATTTGGGGTGGATAGTCTCTTCATTTATTCTAACTCTATGGCAACCGAAGCATCATGCTCTCTTTCTCTGTATCCTCAAACAGAGAGACCATTACTTTGCTGCAGAATCTACGATTTTTGAATACCTGAGCCTAACTTTTTGAAATATCTTAGCAAGTAGTTCCTGAAGCGTTTGCACAACTGTATGCAAATAGCAAACCAGTGCATGTCAGTAAGTGAGCTCATTTACATCTACAGTACTGAGCAATTCCTAATCATAATATATTCTTATTGCTGAGAATTTGTGAGTACAGATCCTTTTGGTACAGCTTCATGTCCTCACCTTCCCTCCCTGGCTGCAGTATCAACACTGACTTTGTAGAGGAGCACACAACCTCTCTGCGTTTTTGAGTTTGATTTGTTTTTGTAAAATAATTGAAGGCAAATCTTAAACCAAACTTTTTAACAAGTTAAAATGCTCCCAGCCAACATTGTTGTTATATGGCATGAATCATAAAATAAATCCCCAGCATGATTCCTTAAAAACAAAGAATAAGATTTATTTTGGTGGAGTTTCCTCACAGTTTTTCATAATAGACGTTGCATTAATCCATAGGTATATATCCTAAACTGAGAGTTATTGTTATTTCTTTATTCCGTAAGATTTATTTTAGGTGTGGTAGAATATGAAACATCAGGACTTTTCTTAGAGGAAGTGAGTAAAAATGCAGTTTGTTCTCCAGATTTACAACATCATATTAACCTGTCCCCAAACTTCATTCTCTCTTCATCTGTTCCTCTTGCTGCAGGAGATGGGGATGAAGCAAAATACATTCTTCTTTCACCTACTTGTGTAGAGCCATAATTTGGAGTTCAACAGACCTTAAAAACAATTCGGGGATCTCAGGAAACACCAACTAAGAATTGCTCATTTGTTTCAGTGTTTTTAACTGCCCCTACAATTTTGTATTTTACAAAAGAGGCAATAAAAGATTAGAGACTGGTCTCAGCTATGCTCCCAAGTGATGATTTGCTGGAGATGCCTACAGCAGGGTAAAGACCAATTCTTCTTTAACAGGGATCTTTACTGGTGAAGCGACAATTTATTGTTATGTATTGATTAAAAGCCTCACTGAAAGATGAGTATTTGGACAGACAAAAGAGAAGAAAATAATTCTCCTCTAGGGTATACTTGCGTGCATGCATGAGTTTTAGAAATTAATTTGGACCATTTAATTATTTTGCAATGACAATTATGCTGTCTAAAGTCAGGGCAGGGCTGGTGAAGTCAAACCCCATTTGTTCGGAGCGTGAACTTCGTGAATAGTGCCAGTCTTACTGAGTTGAGGAGTCTTCTGAAATTACGGATGTCTTTGCTCCAGTATGGGGCAATTCTGTCGGCTGGGAAGAGAAGAAGGGAGTAGCCTACAGTGGTGCAAATTGAGATGTTCAGGTTTCTCATGTTTCCAAGAAAAAAAAAAGACTCCAAGTCCCTGTGGACAGAAAGACAGCTCAGTGTGCTTCTCCTGTGTGCAGTGGAGGTTTGCAGCCAGCCTTGTTTTTTCAAAGGCCAACCACACAAAAGCTTCCACTGAAATAACCAAACACTGTTACTTAAGAGCAAATATGATATTTCCTGTTCAAACCTTTGGAAGGGAGGTGACTTAAGAGTAATGAACTAGTAACAAATTACTCAAGTAGTAAGGTGAGGCATAAAAAAACAGCAGCCACTTCATAAAATAGGGATTCTGTTGACTTGCTCAGAACGGCATTGGGATTCTGTGGTGGAATAGGAGAGAAATAATATAAAATGCCAGCCTGTTAATATTGTATTTTGACCTCAAAGCTATTCTTCCAGTGTTATAAGAGTCCACATAAGTGTTTAAAATGGAAAAGGGTATCAAAAGAACAATTTAAGATGCAGGAGAATTGCAATTTCTAAAAAATTACCTTCAGTCCCACTCATACAGAGAAGCCTGAGATGCAGGATTGCTGCTGTGCAACCAAACCTATCGCATACAGTGGGTAATTTGTGTAGAGCAAGTTTCTCTCCATCTTTGGAAAAGAAGTTCAGGGAAACCCTTTAGCTAAAATGCAAGTTAGGGCATAATTGGCATCAACGCTAATATTTGCTTCTCTGGGGCTTCATACACACCAGAAATATAGTAAATAAGCTAAAGAGGTAGCATCTCAGAAGTCAGCTGTTGTTCATGCCATGATCTTTCTCTTTTATTTTTTTCTTTATGTAGCTGGAGGATGTTGGTGACATTATTGAAAAGATTCGCATAGGACACAAGGGTGGAGGTCTGAACTCAGGATGGCATTTGGACCGCGTGGCGATTCGGAGACTGTTGCCAAATGGAAAGGTATGCTGCGACTCCCAGCACTCTGCAATATGTTTCCATTAGCAGCCGCTTCCATTTCCCAAACCGCATCTTCTGTATACAAAGCATGATTAACAGTGAAAAATTACTCCCTAAAGAGCAATGCACACTAATGAACTTGCTAGAGCTTGGGGATCTGGGGACAACAAACATGTATTACCATGTTTTATTCTTCAAATGTTGATTATAAGACTCTGCAATCATTGTTTTTTTTTAAAATGCTGTTCTTATGGTACCTTTTGACTAGAATGGTTATTTCCTCCTGACAGTGGATGGGAGCAAAGCAGTGATGCTGTTCCTCAATGTTTTGGAGAACTTTGCTACTCTTTATCTTTTGTGTGAAGGAGCAATATGCCTGCTGGTTTTAGAGGCAACATTATCATTACTTGCTTGCTGGAATGATAGGGGAGACTCCTGAGTTTGTACCCATTTCTGTGCAAATACAGCTAAAGAGTTACAGGGCTGAGCAGATGTCCCTGTGCTTCACTACACCACTGTTGCTGGATGTCCCAGAGTGCCCAAGGCTAACTTAGGTAATGGTGGTTTTGGGTGACAGGAGAGGACAAAACTTCATATCTTCCTGTGTAGTTTTGTTTTGAACAATCACAGGGAAGGATTTGGGAAGTGGGTGTACCATTTTAAAATAAAAAGGATTGTTGCTAGACATGGACAAGAAATATTTTCATCAGTCCCTTAATTCTGGAGGAATAAATGCAGGGAGCCAGTACGATTAAGACAAGCAAAATGCCTGTCAGTGCAAGTTCCTGAATCACTCATATGAAAAACATTGAGTTAATTCCTAGGACTTTTGGTTACTCATGTCAACAGGATTAAGGCAAGTGCAGCCAGACTGGTCATCTTCATAGAATCACAGAATCATTGTATTGGAAGGGACCTTAAAAATCACCTCGTTCCAACCCTCCAGCCATGGGCAGGGACACCTCCCCCCCAGCCCAGGTTGCTCCAAGCCCCGTCCAACCTGGCCTTGAACACCTCCAGGGATGGGGCAGCCACAGCTTCTCTGGGCAACCTGGGACAGTGTCTCACCGCCCTCACGGGAGAGAATTTCTTCCTAATATCTAATCTAAAACTCCCTTCTTTCAGTTTAAACCCATTACCCCTCATCCTGTCAGCACATTCCCTTGTAAAAAGTCCCTCTCCTCATTTGATCTTGTCCACATAAGAAACTGTTCCTTGACCCTGCTCTCAGATGCTGACTGCAGGAACAGGAATGAGTCTGGCTGCAGGGAAGTTCAGAAGAAAATCACCTCTTCAGGACCAGTTCAGAATTGGAGTAGTAGCTGTGTTTGGGAACACCAGGGCTCTCTCCTCTGTCTTGTCCTTTTTTCTCTTGATCTGAAAGAATGTCAGCTTTCACCTCCACCTCAGTGCTCAGCTCTGCACCCTCCTGAACTGACTTCCAATATCAAGTATTGGTGTAAACATGGCTTGCTCAGTCGTGGTGAACCTACTTCTTATCTTGTTTCCTCTTTCAAGATTTCCAGGATATATTTTACTCTCCTTGCCTCACTATCAACTCAAGGGTCTGCCTTGAACCTTCCTCATCATGCTCAATCCTGCATCCTCCTGTGCAAACTTCTTCACAAGCCAATACCTTTTGACTGTTTCTCATTATCACCTTTTTGCCAGTCTGTTATTATCAGACCTTCTGTGTGTTGACTAACTCTTGCCTTGTACAGCTTCATTAGGTTAATGAATAAGATGATACTGGTTTTGGAGATACTGTTATTGGTCATAGGCTAGGGAGGGTGAAGAGGGGGGATGTGCAAAGGTATGGAAACCAAGGGAAAAGAGATTCCTGGGCTGCCTTGTTCTACACCTACCCTTGACTGAGCACTTTGGGAAGCTCCCAAGAGCTCCATGTTGGGTGCTCTTCCATTAGCCCAGAAAGGGTCTTGGGACTACATGGCTCTGCAGTCATTGCAGCAGCTTTGAAGGACAGACAGTGAGAAACCCAGGAAGGTGGAGGAAGGGGCGAAAACTGTGAACAACTTAAAAATGGAGGGATTTACAATTCTACTGATCTTTTGATTATGGCATGGGAAAAAAGAAGAAAGCAGAGCACTGCATGATGCCGCTGATCAGCCGCAGGATATTATGACCTGCCACAGGATAGCAATATGCTGCCAATGCTTCTAAAAGCTGTGCTACCTGATTAGACTGCTAAGATGTGTCTAGATGTATCTGTAATGCTGCAAAAGAAAAATGAGGTCAGTAACTTTTCAGATTAAATTGAAAGCACTTGGGTAGGAAACTAGGGTTGTTGCATGCCAGTAAAGCTCTGTCTTAGCATGCCAATTATATCTGATAATCATATTTCGTTTGTTACAACTTGGAGAAGGGAAAAGCACTGACTTTTAGCACACTGTCATATCCCACTTCTGTCTTAGGGCCAGACTCAGACTCTGATGAAACAAATTCTGTTCAGAGCTGCAAGAGGATTTTATCGTGGGTAACATAAAACAGTGCACTTTACGTCACTTAAATATTAATGCAATCACTAACAAGGAAACTCCAATAAAAACTGTGGCAATGACATGGTGATTAACAATAATGATACAATTAACTCTTGTGGTAACTGCACATTATGCCCCACTGTGCAGGCACTCAAGTCCCTAGACATCCTATTACCAAATAAACAGCGTTCATATCAATGGCACGTACAGCCAACATTATGAATGTTTAGGAGCAGTTAAAAGCTTCAGCGAGAGACATGATTGAAGTGGGATCTCTGCTGGGAGGAGAGAGTTTCAGCACCGAAGCATCGTTCTGGAGAGCCCTCTCTTCCCAGGCTGTAGGTGGGGAGATAAGCACTGTTCGTCGGCACAGCGTGTGATGAGATAATACAGGTTCTGCGGTCAGAGAGCCAGTGCAGAAGTGAGGAGGCAGAAGCAGTGGTGTGGCCAGTCATTAGGTCCTGTATTTGGCTTGTACAACACAAATAACACTTGAAAGTAAAACACTTGAAATCATCTAAAGTGCTGCCAGTTTTGTTTGACACCATTTTGTACAAGTCATACTCCAAACCGCCTGATGGAGTTAAACATTGCAAGCCTGGGGTTAAACAGCAGCGCTGCAGGGAGCAGCAGAGAGGAGGAGAAATGGTGTTTTACTGAGAGCAGAAGAAGGTTTGGGCTGTGTGGGTTCAAAGGGTGGCTCTGCTGTGGGCTCCAGACCCTCGATCACACAAGCCCCTTTGAGGGGCTCAGCTCCTGCAGATCAGCTTGTCTGGCATCTGTGCATGGTGGTACGATGACCTCTTAATTCCAGGTTAGCCGTGACCAGAGTGCACCTCTGGTGTTGGGTGCACAACCTATTCCTCTCTGGTGACAGTGTCAGGAGAGCAGGATCTGGCAGCTCAGGGCAGACCAGAGCAGCAGTACACAGCAATAACTATATTCAATATTGCCACAGTGAGAGCATTCACTGTGTATTGATATTTTGGTATTTAAATAGTAAAAACAACAAAGAAAGGACCCTATATTACTTTGATAAATAATTACATTAGAGTAATTAAGGTGGACAGTGATCATATGTATGTTACACATGAAAGTGGTGGCACACAGAGTACTGGAAACAGCGGAAAGACCCTGTGATACTTAGGAGAGAAATGGTGAAGTTTTCAGTAAGAAAAGGGACATCTTTTTCTTCCTTGATTTAGTTACTGTGAGATTAAAACTAACTTCTTTTTTTTTCTGTTCAGACTTGTGGGCTCTGCAAGTTGCATGATGGCTCATGCCCCTTTCTTTATGGAGACATAGCCTGGGGTGCCCGGCACATAGAAAGCCGCCTGCTTCTTACCATCTTGGAGGCCTTACAGGAGTCTGTTCTTAATGAGTAGTCTGGGGTTGATTTTGTTTACCAAGTGGAAAACACATGTTCTATTGTTTTTGTTTGTTTGATGATAGAAATCATATTTGTTTCCACCAAAGTGGAGTTAAAACAAAAGATCAAAAATTAAATAACTATTTTTCTTCTCTTAATGCACATATGGGAATTGCCTGGAAACTGGCTCGATTGGCAGAATTATAGGGCAAAATCTTGAAGTATTGACTAAGAAAAAAACCTCTGCTGACTTCAAAGGGAATGCTGACTGAATAGAATTGAAGAGGGATTGCAGAGTCTTAGTAAAACACGGCTTCAGAGGGAATGGTGCAGTCCTGATTAGGAATTTGCAAGATGGATAACTGGGAAGGGCAGAGATCTACTGGATCATATAGCCGGTCTCATGCAGCCATTGGGAATACTATTCTCTGCTACACGTTCAGTGCTTCTCAGAGTCCTCAGATGTCCTTTTTCCAGAAGAAATATATTTCTGTATACTATTTCAGGTCTGCATCTACATACACATGCATACATACATGAGCTGAAAATCCTTGCTTGCACGTCACAGTATTTTCAAAGGGGAAATGCTAACATGGTGTTCACGTTATTTTGAAGAGATTATCTCTGCCACGTTTACTTCAGGGCTCGGAAACTGTCACATTTCCATGTGAAAGATGGCTTGCAAAGTCTGAAGACGATGGTGAGATTATCAGAGAACTGGTACCGTCCGATATTTTTACTGAAAAACTCATGAAGGATGGGACACTCAAACAGATAGAGGAAGAAGTTGAAGATCCATTAGAAGGTAATATAATCCTAGGAGTAGGCTGGGATCTATTAATCTGATTTATTGGAGCAAAATGTTTGGATGTGTGGTTCAGGCAAATGCAATGCTGGTACGACTGTTCACATTCCTTTCCCTTGTTCTCTGGCCTCTCTTATACCTGAAGCACTTCTGTGCAATAATGTCATTATTTTCATGTAGGGCATTTATAAACCTGTCACAGACACCCTTTCACACAGACATAGTTTGCACGTCTCCTCTGATGCCTAACAAAATTCTTCCATCTTGTCTCCCAGGCTCTGCAAACATCTTTACTTGTTTGCCCAACTTCACCTTCCTTTCCTACCAGTCTGATTTATGCTCCTCTTTCCTCCCAAAGTTGTTTTTCCTGCTACTCTTCAGGTACATATGGACACCTTCTAAAAATTTGGCTCTAGGCAGCCACTCTCACCTCATTAAGTTGCCACTGGGGAGGATAATAAATGCTTATGCATCTCTGAGCCCATCTTATAAAGTGCTCACTTTCAGTGTTTGGCCCTCCTGGTAGCTGAAGCAACTGAACAAGAACTTAAGTTTCATCCTAAACCCGTTGCTTCTCTGTATGCCTAGCTGTTCCTAACTCTTTTTTCTCTAGGACCTCCTTTTCCCACTCCGAGCTCTTTCTGCCCTTGAGACAAGTTGTGAATCTTCCTGTATCCTGAGCATCGCAAACCGAATTCAGCTGCCATTTTCATTCTTGGTTCTTGCATCTGGCAACAAGATGATTCAACAGAGAAAATCTTTTCTCTCCCTGTTTCTTTTCAAATGCCTGATTTCCATCTACAGTACACCATTGTCAGGGTGGACTTTATATGGATTGTTTGTGTTTTCCATTGTCAAGGGGAGAGGTGCCTTGCTGTAAGGAAGGCTGGAGCCTTTGCACTGTGCCCTTAGAAGAGAGAGCTGTGCTCTTTCCTCCTGTTAGGGACTACATGGTAGCTCATGGGAGATATTTTTCCCGCAGAGGCAAAGACAGTTTTAATATCAATCAGTAAGTGGCATGACTACTATATGCCTGCATGACATTTTCTTTAACTTACTAACTTCTGCTGCTTTACCTTGCATTAGTTACCATGTGTTAACTAACCTGGGTGACTCACTTTCTCCTTCCGAAGGCAAAGCCTTAAAACAAGTTTTACAATCTATGGAGTAGGATTTTTGGATAACTGAAGGTTTCATTTGGCTGGGAGCTAGGGCTAAGTTTGGGAACTTCTGCTTCAGGTATAAAATATCTGGGACAGAAATTTTATCATTTGCATCTCTGTGTGTCCTCATACATCTTGGGCAGTGACACAGTGTAAATTACAGCAACACCACAGCTTGTGGTGTTCTGAGGATCATTTTATATAGTAGACTGCATTTCAGTCCTGAAGATCTCTAGAACTGGCAAGCAAGAACCCGAGAGGGATGCATTGATTAATTAAACTGTACGCATTGCTTCCTCATTACTAACATAGCAGTTGTCTCTCGAATACGAAGACGTAACTCTGTAGGACATAATGTGAAGAGGCAAACCAGAAAACCTGCTGTTGCGCCTAGCCTGAAGAGTGGTCTCAGGTGATGATCCTGATGCTTTTCTTAGAGAAATCAATGGAAATCTTCCATGGATGACAAAGCAGACTAGGCCCTGTTTTACTGGGAAAGCTAGGTACAGAAGGAAAAGACAATATAGATATTTTCTTTGATGCTGTTAACGTACAAAGAAGAATCCTAACTGAGACTTTGTGCCCCTTCCTCATTTGCATTGCCCTGGGGTTTGCAAGGAGGCATTCTCTAAGGTTTGTATGCCACAAGGGTATTCAGAGACTTGCACAGTCCCTAATTGTTTTCCTAGTGAGGATGCTTTCGGTAACTTTTTGTTTTCCTTGTGTAATTGGGAAAAGAGTAGCAAAGTAAAAATAGGAGTATTTAACAGGTTTAGTAAAGCACATTACTAAAGATTTGATGAGGTTTTATTGGATCATCATTGAGCAAGCTAAAGAGAAAGGGTACTTTAACAGTGCAGCTCCAACTCTTCCTTAATTAAATACTGTCTCAGCAAAAGGACCCAGAAACCTGTTCTCTTTCTGTTTGGGGAATTTATAGAGATACATGCCATTAACTCTGGTGGTAATTGCACATCTGAATCCCTGGAGTTTGTTTATGGATAATGGAGTATTAAGAATTCACAACACCGTATCACTTGTTCTCAGATATAGGTCCCTTGAGCCTCAGCATGAAAAGGTGCAGAGTTCCCTCACCTCTATCAACTCCACATCCAGTAACTACCATAATGATTCTTTGCATTTTTAACTGTGAACTATGCCATCAAAGCAATACACAGGCATTGATTAGATGGAAAAAAGGAAAATCAGCAAATTTCAGCCCAGTGATTCTCCAGTCTTTGGATCATTACCAGAATCCTGGAAGAATAAAGCATATGGGATTTTAAACCTCCAAGAACTGAGTGATGAGCAGAAAGTTTGGGGACCTTTTTCTTAGGTAAATTTAGTATCTAAGATAGAACTTGATAATTCACCTGGCCACAAATTACATCTCTCTTTCTTTCCACAGTTCACACATACAAGATCAGCGTGTTCACTGGAGATATCTATGGTGCTGGGACAGATGCTAATGTTTTCCTAAATATCTACGGAGATCTGGGGGACACAGGAGAGAGAAAACTCAGCAAATCTGAAACAAACTTCAACAAGTTTGAAAGAGGACAGGTACAAATGTAATGGGTTAATAACACTTTCCATTTCACAGTCTTTAACCTAACAAGTCCATGACAGTCTTTATAGGCTGAGTTTTCCTATGAGGGGTGAATTGATTGATTCCAATTACCATGTTCATTACCTCTTAAAATGCTTTGTACGGATTGTCACCTGGGTATTACAACCGACAGGCACTGCAGCAAATTGGTAGATGTTTCTGTAAAGTCACTGATAGAAAAATTATGAGCTTGGTCCATGTAAAGTGGCTTGAATTCTGAGCTGCAGATTGGAGAGCACACAGAACCTGAGGTCTCTCATTCTCGTAGCCTCTGTGCAACTGATTTGCACATTATAAATTGTAATTCTTTCCTCAGCGTGATAAACTGATGGGACCTGAACTGCAGTTGTGTTTGAAGAAGTAACTCCAAAAGTGGTAGTCTGTGGTCACAGAATCACAGAATCACAGAATCACAGAATCACAGAATAGTCAGGGTTGGAAGGGACTTCTGGAGATCATCTAGTCCAACACCCCCGCCAGAGCAGGGTCACCTACAACAGGTTGCAAAGTCATGGTCAGGCCATGAGTCATAGTCACAGCCTCACATGGAGATACTCAGATATAATGATGGCAAAGACTGATTTGCCTGGATTGTCCATACAAATCTAACTGGATTACTGACATGGTTTAACCCCAGCCAGCAGCTAAGAACCAGGCTCGCTCACTACCCGCCATGGGATGGGGGAGAGAATCAGAAGTGTAAAAGTGATAAAACTTGTGGGTTGAGATAAAGACAGTTTAATAAGTAAAGCAAAAGCCACACACGCAAGCAAAGCAAAACAAGGAATTAATTCACTGCTCCCCATGGGCAGGCAGGCATTCAGCCATCTCCAGGAAAGCAGGGCTCCATCACGTGTAATGGTGACTTGGGAAGACAAACACCATCACTCTGAATGTCTCTCTGCTACCTTCTTCTTCCCCCAGCTTTATCTACTGAGCATGACACCACACGCTATGGAATATCCCTTTGGTTAGTTGGGTTCAGCGGTCCCAGCTGTGTCCCCTCCCAACATTTTGTGCACCCCCATCCTACTCGCTGGTGAGGTGGGGTGAAGAGCAGAAAAGGCCTTAACGTTGTGTAAGCACTGCTCAGCAGTAATGAAAATCTCCCTGTTTTATCAGCACTGTTCCAGCACAAATCCAAACGAAAGCCTCATACTAGCTACTGTGAAGAAAATTAACTCTACCTCAGCCAAAACCAGCACAATTAGACAGAAAAGTCTTACTTAGACTTAAAAATCAGGATGTAAAATTCCAGGAATTCAATATTGTAATTGGTTTTAAAAGTGACATTTTGAGCAGCTCCCCTCATAGCAGAAGCAGGCTTCAAAACACTTCCCTGCAGAACAGTTTTAGGGTATAGAGATGCCCCTATAGACTGCTGCAAAGCTTTTGACCAAACACGGTCATGTGAGATGGAATTCAAACACATGTTGGGCTCTGGAGTCTGCGTTTGCTTTTGTCCGATAGATGATCAGAGAGAGCTCATTAACAGAAACAACTGCTATTGAACACTCTGCAGGAGGATACGTTTACTATACAGGCTGTGGACCTTGGCATTTTGTACAAGATCAAGATTCGTCATGACAATAGCATGTTCAGTCCTGACTGGTTCCTGGAAAAAGTAGAGATCCTGGATGAGACCACAGAGGAGTCATTTGTTTTCCTGTGCGAGCGCTGGCTCTCTAAAAAGAAAGAGGATAAAAAGATAGAGCGTACGCTTTACGAACAGGTATGGTTACGGCTCAAAGCTGTGATCCCAACCAACTGCTACTAATAAATATAAAATGATTGAATATCTGCTTGAAGTCCAAGACAGATCACTAGGGACTTTACTTTTTCACTTGTCCAAAATGAATTTGTGATTTTCAGACAAGCGCTGAAAGTATGGACACTCAGCCCAGTATCAGTAGTTCTGTAATTTGCAATTTCAACAGGAAAATCTGGGAGTCTAAGTGAAACTCTTCAGCTGAGAGTCAAATACCTTTCTGATGCACAGTAAAGTATATTTCCCTGCTGCTGTCCTTGCTGTGCCCACAAAGTAGGTTAGTTATGGGTACCACTATTCAAAGCCCTCAAGCCAAAATATTGGGTTCTTTGACTTCATCCTCACTGGGCTGGATGGGTTTATCTTTTCAGCAACTTCTTCCACCAATGCCAAAAATAAAAAATCCAGCTTTTTTGCTACTGAATGAAACCACCGAATGGTTATTAGTGAAATGTACTTCCTATTTGTACATTCTCTGTTGCTTTATCAGACTAATGTAGCTAATTGGAATTCGAGGTACATACACTAATTAAAATTAGCAAACAAGATTAATAGACCACTCTTGCTTCTATACAGTGAGGCATAATAAAACAGCTGATTATAAGTCCATTATATTTAAGGAGACCACTTTGCAAAATACAGTGACATTTTAATTGACAGTTACCACTAAAATTATCATCAATGAACTTGGGCCAAACTCATCCTGAATACAACAGAATAGACATAAGAAAAGTTACACCATAGAGGAGTATTGCCATATGCTCCCTCATAAAATTGCAGCAGACAATGCTATGAATTCTTGTGGTCACACTTACCCTGTTGCTCGTATTAATTCATAATGAGGAAAAGCTAATAACTTTTTTTTTTAATTGTATGACTGTGTGGTAAGAGCCTCACATTTATTGGACGATGACACTGAATGCATCTGCACTAACTCCTCAAATATGGTAGATGTTTTGTATCATTCAGCTTTGCGGTACTCTCCCTCTTACACTCTGTGACCTGTACCAGGTCAATTAGTCTGACACCACAGTGTGTGCCTTGATAAGCAAATCTGGCACCGTCCCATCCATCTGAATTTTCTGTGGCTATTGCTCATACAGGTAGCAGAGAAAAGTTACAACACACCATTAGAATCCATTATATTTTCTTTTATTATAACACGCATCCAAAATGGCCTGTCAAGGTTATCAATGAAGTAAATGAATGACCCACAGTAAATGACAAGTCACGTTTATTTGAGCTACACTGAGTCATATTTATTTGAGCTACACTGAGCAAAAAACTACCTGGGGAACTACAGGGATTTCTTCTCATTTTGCTCTTGGAGGCACATGGGAACAGCTGACAACACCTGAGTGCTCAACCTCATTACCTTCCCATACATGCCTTCCAACTAGAGCTATGATGGCGAGCGAAACAGCCTGGATGGCTCATCTCTCAGCCTGTCGAGTCAGGATAGCAATGCAAACCTGAAGGAGACGAAAAAGTCCAGCTTGGTCAAGGCAGCAGAAGAAGGATCATGTGAGCAAGCACTGTTTTTGATTGCATGCATGCATGTGTTCTTGGCTTTCACTGCTTGAGATGTTACGTTCATCCTGGTGAAGAGCAAGGAGAGGCAGAAGAGCAAATTGCTCCTCTTCACCTTGTGTTGTGACAGCTTTGGGGAAGACTGCATTGCTGCTTGTGTTTCTCTGTTTGTTGCTTTTCCTGTAGCTCTCTGACCCTAACAGTGGAATAAGCCATGAAGTTCACAGAAACTTCAGTGTTTCCAACCCTCCTCTTTCTCTCCTGTGGAAATTTGTGATGCTATATGTAGCTTGTCAGAATTAACTTCTCCATTGCCAGCAGACATAAGCTCTCCAGGCCGTGTGGTGCTTTGGATAATGTGACAATATCATTAGGTGGGTAATTATTCAAAGGCACACTGTCTTCTGTTGTGGTGAGGTAAAAGGCACAGGGGACTTCTACGGCAAACTACAGTCCCAAATTGTGTCACCTAGAGATTAGATGAGTGCATCCACACCAGCAAGTATGGAAAAGGAGCTAGTCAACGACATCCATAGGGCCTTCTCAGACAGAAGCCCACTGACCTGAAGAGTCATACTGCCTCTTCCTCCTTCTCCACCAGCAACTTCATTGCAGACAGCACTTCAGAGGTTTTGCATAATTTTTTCTGAAGTGTCCTTCAAAGGATCCAAAGTTCTTTGCAGTGAGAGGGACTGTAGTCAGACAAGCTGTCACCGAAAGAGCCTCCATCAGATGGTCTTTTCCACATGATTCCTTAAAGTAGCTCTTGTTGCTGATATCAGCTGTTTTTTTTCCTCCTATATCTCTTTGACCTACTCAAGATGATGTTTCATGTAGCATATTAGATCTCAGTTACCAAAGAAGGCTTTGAATTTCCCGACATCTTATTTGTCACGCTTAAGTCATCTCTCCTTTTCAGGACCAGGCTAGTAGTGCCTCATGACGAAGGACATTTGTTTAATATGAATTTAAATATAATTTATTTTAGAACCCTTCAGGCTTCTTCCTTACAATGTGTAGCTGCATCACAGAAGCTGTTGGGTTGGGAGGGCAGTGGGACACGGGGAGCTGAGCAAGAGCACAGATAAGTCTCTTGGCTCTCAGAAAACAGCTGAGAGTGCTCACTTGAGTTTCTTGTTTTCTAGAAAGTGGCCTGTCTTATAACTGGGCAGAGGAGGAGGGACTGGAAACACTGTCACTGAAAGACAGGGAGTCCATGAACTCTGGGCTGAGTTTTCTGCTCAAACGACTGATGGGAACAATTGGTGGCTCTAGTGTAGAAGTTCATCTTTAGGCTCTGGTTCCTGAGACAAGCCAAAGCTGAATATAAAAGAAAAATCTGTTTCTGGATTACACCTTATAAAAAGTGGAATATGCTGCACTGTGTCTGCAAAGGCCAGCTTTCGTGCAGGGAGGCTAGTCTTGCTTAGATGCTGCCAATACAAAGTGGGAAAGTTACACAGGTTTTGTTTCTGTCCTGGGTATGAAGGAAGCTTGGAAGATCAGTGTCCATTGGCTGAAATAACCTTTGTGGGAAACTCCTCAGTCCGTTGATATTTCCTTATAATTCCATTACCACACAGGCTTTTTTCTCTGTATATATATACCTTTTGATTAACCACCTCTGTCTTCCAGGACAACGGCTTATCATCTAAATTGCACCTACAGTTTGTTGTCATCCTGCATGGAGTCTTTTAGCTTTAGATTAAAATTTTAGGTGTATGGTTAAGATACAGTGCTGTGCCAAGTAACTGGGCAGCAGCTCAGTCATACTGTCTGTATGTGCTCTTAGTCCAGAGCAAGTGCAAAATAATTAAACTTATCTTAAACTTCCATGGTAAGCCAAGTGTAAAATGATGTAATTTGGCTTAGGAGTTTTAGATAGCTTTCACTGACATGGTCCAAGGGAACTCACACAAATGATTGCTGCAGCTCAGCTGATGCCCAGTAGCTTGTTGTGATGTAATACCTGGGTTGCATGTCCCATGCCCGTAAGCTGTGAAGCAGACATAATGCTGCACATTGCTTAACCTGGTCTGCAGCCCATGTGTCTTGGGACAACCCTTCTTTTGTAATCCCATATTGTACTCAAATGAAATATAAGTGATTCCCATATTCCTTCTGATATTACTTCTGTGGTGAGACAATGGATAACATCTGCCATGTTGGCATTCCATGTAGTTTCACAAATAATGGGTAAAACATCAGCATTTCCCATGAGAATCTCCCTCCAGCCGAGCTAAGATAGTTCCCATCATCCCCATTGTACCAGGGTGGTCTTTCTTCTCTGAGTCCTGGAGCTTGTCATCACCACTATCTCTGTTGCAGTGACATGGCCTCATTAGGAAACTGCGTCTTGAAGGAATGTCAGATAAGATGGACTGTGTGAGCCAGACAGCCACATCCTGAGCTGGATAAAAAGCCAGCTGTTAATTAGTTGATTAGGACAAGTGGTATTGGGAGTTGCCTGGGAAAGGGAGTGACAATTTGAGCAACCCAGTCCTTACTCTGCCATGTTCAGAAGATGAATACCTTTGAGGGGCAGGACGTGATGTGAGGATGGAGAAAGGTCCTGTTGACTAGGTACTTGCTTGGGTCTGAACTGGGAACCCTGCTCCATGCTGGAAGGCACTGCTGGAGTTAAAATCACAGCATCATCTAGGTTCGAAGGGACCTTTAAGATCATTGGGTCCAACCATCAACTTAACACTACCGAAATCACAACTAAACCATGTCCCTCAGCACCACGTCTGCCCGTCTTTTAAATACCTCCAGGGATGGTGGCTCAACCACTTCCCTGGGCAGCCTGTTCCAATGCTTGGCAACCCTTTTGGTGAATAAATTGTTCCTAATATCCAATCTAAACCTCTCCTGGTGCAACTTGAGGTCGTTTCCTCTTGTCCTATCAGTTGTTATTAGCGGCAAGAGGCTGACCCCCACCTCTTTACAACCTCCTTTAACTCAAACAGAACAAAGGTAATTAATCCACCCTCCCACCCCAAGTTCATCAACTTGATGCCAAACTTGTCACTTTGTTAGGGTAGTTTTTAACACAAAGTTTTGTGAACTGCCCTGAAGTTTTCTGATCATGGCGTGGTCTACATCCCTAATGAAACCCAGCCCCCTGTGAGGGGGACACGTGCCCTCAAACAGCCTGAACAGAGACTCCGGGAAACAGGGGGGGAAGGGAGATTGGCTGGAGGACCTGCGGTGTCCTGATGTGGCCATCTACCTCAGGTTTTGCCTTCTCCCATGTTTGAAGAAGTAGAACTCTGGAGTCACAGAAAAAGAAGGATACAACAGAGAGGGGAGATAAACATACTAAAGGATCGCTCTTCTAGTTTTTAAAGGAAAGAGCAGCAAACAGTGCTTCCTGCTGTCTGCCAGCAAGCTACTGTATGTCTCTTTATCCGTTATTTTAAGTGGGAAATGATAACAATTTCTCATAGTTCTCACTTTTTATATAAGTGTTTCAAGTACTTTGGCTTGAGGATGCAACATCAGTTGGAAATGCTGGTACTTCTGTGAACTTAGTCTGTCACAGGAGAACAGGGTAAAAACTGTATAAAAGAAATGTTTGTCCCTATTCAAAATATACTTTTTTTAAAAGAGGAGTCTGCAGCGGCTCTAAACATGACTGCCTCAACATATTCTTATAAAATCTGTCTTGCATACAGCTAAACCCTTTATCCTGTTAATAGCAGCAGCTCCAATGGTTATTCTGCGAAGAATGCGCTGCATATAATTATGCTGATGTGCACACTGAAATGTAAATGATACCATAAAGGGGAGAATAAGTCTTGCCTAATCATCAGTTCATTTTGTGCTGGTACACAAAATCCTTAGGCTGGGGTTGAATGAATCTCTTTGGGTTCTGCTCTGCCCAGAGGTAAGAACAGATTCGGTCAGCCTTCCCTGACATTTCACACATATTCTGAGCTTGATGTGAGTTTCTAGTATAACCCCCACTGCAAAAATGTTGCTAGTTATCATAAAGCAAAATTAGGTGTCAGTCCTGGATGATTTGAAAGCCAACCAAGTTTTTTGTCAAGGTTTATAAACCTTTTTTTTTTTAATCAAAAAAGCAATGATGAAGCCAGGCTGAGTTTTGAGTCTGTGACGAGGCAAGTTTCAGAGCCCTGAGTCTTGTCAGAACAGTTTGAACAACCCTGCACAAATGTTCTGAGAAATCAAACGAGTATTCAGCATCTAATTCTGCACTGCCAGCTCGGCTTACCCAAATGAGCTTTTGGAAAGTACTTGAAAAGCAGTCTGGCACCTCCTCCCTTTTAACAGCTGAACTAAAAATTCTGAAAACCACAGAAAAACCTGCTAAGTCCCAAGCCTTGGCCTGAAGGTTTTTGTCCTAATCAATATTACTCTGTATTATATAAAAATATTGTGTGACCTACCTTTAATACAAGGATTATTCATAGTTGCCTGGATTTGCAAAGAGATGCTGAGACCCTGCGCTGCCCCATAGATCACAGCAGTCCTCGAATGAAGCACAAAGGAGAACATTTGCAGTTGTACCGGAACGTTCAGTCAGTGATGGTTTACCTTGGAGTCAGCATAGATTTACTTGCCTTTACTGAACAGAGAGCATATTCTCTTTGGTCTAATAGCCTATTTAAAATTTAGGTGCTCAGTCTCATCTACCTGAAGGTCTCTTGGTGTAAATAAGGATTCAAGCCCTTTGCTGTTCTCTCACCTATTCGGGAGAAATCTGGACTTGTAGCTGGTGGGGTTGTCTGGGGAAATTAACCCTTGCAGAATTCAGTCCCAAGTGTGTAGAGGAAATTAATCTCCCATGCACATTGATAGCCCAATGCAGCATGGTGTTACCCCTTCTCCGAATGAGTTCAGTGGGGTGTAAACCTCTTTAGCATACACAGCTGCTCTCTCTGATGGGATGAGTCCCTAGTTTTCTGAAGTCTCGTGTAAATATGTATGTTGGGGGGACTTCTGACGACTAAACCTCTGTTTGTTGCAGTGATCCCATACCATATCACCGTCACAACGGGCACAGAATTTGACTCCAGCACCGACAGCCGAGTGTTCATCATCATCATGGGTCCTCAGAAAGTGCAGACAGAGAGGCTGTGGCTGGATCTCCCAGAAGGAAAAGACGAGTTTGCAGACGGCTCCGTAGAGAAATTCTCTGTTTGGGGCCTCGATGTTGGAGAGATCAAAAAAGTGGAGGTACTTTGTGAACACAGTTCAAGCACTGGAGGTATACGAAATACATAGTCAAAGAAAGCACGTGCTCCTGTTATTCTTAGCAGTGAAGGAAAGGCACTTAGGTCTAAAAGGAATGTAAACAGGGATTGCTAATGAGATTTCACATGTGTCTGAACCTGAAAATAAGTATGCTTTACAGCTCACAAAACCAAGACCCTTGAGAGGCAAAAGATAATTTTGAATTATAAGGAAGCTGTAACACACCCCCATTTTGTCCCATCTCTGGCACCATTTTTTCTTAGTCAAGCCCCTGTTATTGACAGATGCAATGAAATTTCCCAGGATGCAGTCCTCTATCACTTTTTTTACCAGTTGATTTTTACGGTACTTCCAGTTGGGTTTCATAAATTGTGCCTGCAGTGAGAAATACATCTTGTATAATTTTCTAGCTAAACATGAAAATTGTTTTTACAGCTTGGAGGACCCGGGCTTAGAGAAGAAAATTAATCATCGTTCATAGTAACGTACACAAATAGATTTCAGTGCAGGAGCCATTTTTCCTGCTATGGCTCAGGGAGACAGAATTTGCATAGACTTTTCATCACTGAGCTTAAACTTCGCATGAATCTTCCAGTGCATTGTGTACATCATTTCATATGACAGTTCCAGCTCCTAAAAGCCTGCTCCAGCCCCCAAGAGCTGAAACCCACAGCATCTGAGGACTTCAAGAGCCTATTTAATTTTATTTTTACCCCATGCCCGGTGTTGCAGTAAACTTATCTGTTGGTGCACGTGTTTATTATTCAGAGGGAGATAAGTGAAAGAAATATAAGGAGACAAATCCTAACTAATTAAAAAATCTTTGCAATTGTATGTCCTGTTCTAGCAGCTGATAGACCAAAACTCTCCCTTTAGCTTTCACTCGAGCAGTGGATTCTGGCACCTTGAGAAGCCCCCGTACTAGATTTGAGTTTATTATCAAGCCATTTTCTTAATGCAGTCCAAGTGCCTGAATATTATGAGTATTAGATGCACGTTCTATCTAGCCATCTCTAGGTCAAACTTTGAAAGTGAAGCAAGTACATAAGTCCTTCTCTTCCAGACTGCGTTTACATGGGAACAGCCATGGGCTGGGATAGGGAGGGAGAAAAAAATCCAGTATAACCCCTCAGTGACAGAGAGACAGATGTAGCTGGATGTAGAAAGAAATAGAAAGGGTCACCGGAGAAGAGAGGGTGAGGGATGGGCAGAGAATAGAAAATAGAAGAAAAGGCTTGGAAACAGAAGCAAGGAAAAGAAATAATTTGAAAAGTATTGCAAATGGGAAAAAAGAGAAAAGGTTACAAATGAAATGCAGAGAGTTAGAAAAAGAAATAACATATAGCTTTCAAGCTGGGTGACGTTCTTCTGCACTTTTTCACCCCTGTCCTCAGTGATCTCACCAGTCTGCTGCCTCACCTCTTGCTCATTCTTCCCGTTTGGTTTGTAATCCCCCAGCTCGTGGCTGGAGAGGCCATCTGCTCCTGGTCATCTGCCTTCCTTCACGCAGTGCCCTCTGCTTGGAAGGTCTCTTCTTGATCCACGTCCCAGCGATGACATCGATGTGCCAGTCTGCCATGGTTGCCATGGATTCAGTCCATATTTTCTGTGTAGAAAATTGCAGTGTTCAGGGACATTGCAGAAAATTGCTAGTTATCTACTTGGGAAAAGTGAGGAACTGTTCGTGCTCAGATTTGGCATTTGGCTGCTTCTGGAAGAAGGCAAGAAGTTCTGAATATGAGTTACCATGTGAAAACAGCATAGCAAAGGGATTAAGTTTCCAGAAGCCCTCTGTGTAACCCAGGCAGCAGACCGCAGGATTTTGTAGGATTGTAAGATTTGCAGCACGATGCCACTTTCAGTTTAGTATTATTCTCCTGCTGCAAATATACTGTAGTGAAAGCAGCAACAGTGGAACATGAAGTAATTTGAAAGGGGCACATTTATACCTGTCTTGTAAGCCTACAGGTATAATATTTACTACTAATGTACTTCAACAGACACGCTGACATGAAAATAAATAATGCAAGTTATTGGGTATAGGCAGTTTATACTGTGTTCTTAAAACAAGTTTTAATATTTCTTCTCCTAATGAACGAAAGTAACTGTTCCCAGACTGCTATTGCTGCAGAGAGACATAGGTATGATCAGAAGAGTCCTGCACTGGTCTACATTTCTAAACTACTTCTAGTTCAGAGCCTTTCTCCACCACAAGCACAGAGTAAAGTGTGATGGAGTGTAAAGTGTTGCAAGTCCACTCCCTCACTGACTAGGGACCTGATCCTGGAAGATCATTGTGTCTCTATAATATTCTCTGCACTTTCCGGAATAAGCAAGAAATCCCTTTTTTTGCCATCTTTTCCTTCTATCTGCCACTCAAATTCTCTCCCATTTTCCCCTGTTGTTGTGTTTGGTTTCAATGTGATTGTGAGCCCCCCAGTGCAAATCATGCATCTTAGTCTTCGTGAAGTACTCAACAGTCCCTCAGGACAGCGGGAATGAGTTACAAAGATTTTCAAACAGCCCAAGGATGTACCTGGCTCTGAAATTCTGTTGTTCTAACTCAGCCCAAAAGACTTGTGATATTGGTATGAATGTGCACTGCTGGTGTGGCTGTGGCTTTGGGTCTCTCACTGTATTGGCATGATCTATCTAAAGATTTGCTTGGAATCGAAAGACAAATCCCTCTGCTTTGCTCTAAAAGGCCAGCCATAAGGAAGACAGAGCACTGATGAATTTATCCCAGACTTTACAACGTTGTTCTTAGATCCCTTTGCAATCTGTTTGTGTGCAGGTTCTCCAAGGCAGGAGAGATGTGCAGGATGCTTTCTTCAGGCCAGTCCTGATACCAAAGGAGTTAAAGGTTGCTGTGAAAATCTGGTACCTAGTAATGTCTTGGAATAGCGCTTTAGGAGGTGGCTGTAACAAACCCAAAAGAGCAGCAGACTTTAATGGGCTCATTGGGATTTCTCCTCTGGCTGTTCTGTCCCTGACTCACTGCAGAGCCATTGCACCGAACTTTCCCCACCACCTCGTCTGCACCATCCTGCAACGGGTCTCGAGAGGCTGTGTGCAGCCTCTCTGAGGGGCTTTGGGTTTGGAGAAGGGCAGCCAAGCTGGCAGAGAGGGAATGGGAAGGCAAGTGTTATATTCCCATTCACCTCACACCCCAGGAATCTGAGAATTAATGCATCCATTGTAGACTTGAATTTCCCTAGTGGTTAACTCTAATTTTCTGCAGCTGCACAGGCATTAGTATAGTAATAATACTCCTAATAGCAGCAATGTCTGAGACAGTCAGATAAAAAAGATGGCTTGTTTTTTTGGGGGAAAAAAAAGATACCACAGATATATCACCCTGGATGAACCTGTTATTAAAAATTATTTTCTGAGTAACCCTAAATATCTTAATAATTTAAAAACAAAACCAGCAAGAGCTAAGGACCTCATTTTCCTAGTGATGACACAAACAACACTTGCTCTGAAAATAACAAACTGTAGGTAGCTCTTTTATTCAACCTTTTATGTATGGATAGCTCATTGGCATGACTGGCTGCCTACATTTCGTACATCAGCTGGGATACATAATTATGCTTATAAGTCTGCCCCAGGATGAACTACACACGTTCTTTAAGAGTTTCACATGCAATTTCTTGGAGAAGTTTGTACCACTGGCATGCTTTTGCTGCTGATATACCTGTAAGAACATTGCTTGTTGCTCTTCATGGCGCGTGCCAGATTCAGCTCCAGGTGGGTTTTGGCTTTCCTAACCTCATCTCTGCACACTTGGTCAGTGTCTCTGTATTTCTCCACATCCCCTGTCATTGCTGCCACCTCTAATACTCTTCCTTTTTCCATTTAAGTTTTGTCAGGACCCCTTTGTTCATCCATGCAGGCTTCCTGTCACTCTTGTGTGACTGCCTGCTCTCCAGAATGGACCATTCTTGAGCTTGGAGGAGGTGGTCCCTGAAAATCAACCAGCTACAGATGTAAGCTCCATCTGTTGGCTCCTATACAAACCTTGAGCTTTTGCAATTTAAGGAGATGGAAAGCGAAGAAACAGTTTGATACATATAGTTGACTTAGATGTGGTTTTGTGAAGGAAAGAGTGCTTGAATAATACACGTGGGTGTTTGCCTAGCTGCATCTTTCATCTTGGCTATGAAGCTTTGCATAGTCACTTCTAAGTGTTGCAACAGCAGTGGAAGGGGTTGGAAAGATGGAGAAATGGGTCTGCAGAGACCAGCAAACTAGAAGATAGAAGTCAATGGAGCAGAAATAGAGTAGTAAGAGACTGGACACGTTTTCATGTAGGTCAGTCCAGTCTACCTTGCTTGCTTTTGGGAGTGGCAGTGTCCTGCCTTCCCTCACGCTCAACAGCTGATGACCTCAGCTTCCCTGCCCACATCAGCTGCCATGTACACTGATGTCTTGCCTGTTGGGCAGCAATGGCACAAACTATTTCACGGCTCGCTCCATTCCACTGTGCAAGTGGTTTGTGTGACAGTGTGTAGTCAATACTCTTAGTCCTTCGTAATTGGTTAAAACCCCCAGTCAGGGTCACTCCCACAAAGAAATTCTCTTTAACCAGCAGGTGTTTTCTTGCTGTTTTTCACAGGTGGGGCATGATGGCGCTACCCCTGAGAGCTGCTGGCTGGTGGAAGAGCTCACCATTGTCGTGCCCACCAAAGGCGTCATGTATAACTTTGTCTGTAAGTGCTGGCTGGCCAGAGACAAAGGTGATGGACTCACCTCACGAGTCCTCAACATCCTGGATGCTGACTGTGTTAACGTTGGCCTCAAGGTAGACTCTGGGCTCATCCTATATCTTCAGCTGTTGCACGGACTTGTGCTGGTATAGGTTGTGTGTCAGCAGTTCTCGTACTTTGACTTCTGCATGTGGTTTAAGCCGTTTATTTGCAGAGGGTTTCTCTGTTATTTCTTTAGCAAAATCTTCAGAAATGGTTTAGCATCGCTACCACTTAGAGCACTGGCTGGGTGCAGCCATGGCAGATGCAGATGGACAGGGTAGGGCAGAGCAGGTAGGACACAGTTCAGCAGCATGTCCTCATTCTGTCACCACACCTGCAGTACCCACGGCATCACCCCGTAGAGTGGGAGCAGCTTCAAGGTGAACACCTTAGTGCAATCTTACTCCATTGTGTTTTGTTTGAGGAGATACTTCTAACTCATTACATTAGACTAGCGAAGATATTTTAATCTCTGCATAGTGTGGTTACCTATCAGCTTTTCTAGTATGGGAATGGGAAACTGAATTCAGTTAGAAACTTATAATAATAAGTTGTTGAAACATGGAGATATTTGTAAGCTTGATCTTTGAAATGAGTTACTGATTAAAGTTGAATAAGCAATGAAAAAAAGCTATATAGTCTTTTCATCCATATATATGAAATTTGAAGTAATGTGTGCTATGCCATATTTCAACCAAGTACAAATTGGAAAGGTGAGCTATGCTGATTTTAGGTGTAAGATTTATAACAGAAATAACAGTCTGGATGAATGGGACAATAATACTGTGTTTAATACCTGTATAGCAATTTAAAATCTCTATAGATATGTTTCTGTTTACAGTGAGGTTACATTTTCATAGTACATTAATTTTTCTTTATGCTGCTCATGATTTCCAAGCTAAAGTTATTCTGCTGAAATCTTTCTTGTTCCCCAGACACAGGAAAACGTGATAACATTTTTAGCATCTGTGGAGGCTTCAACAACTCAACGCAGGTTTCAGTGGTAGAATTGACCTAAGACAGGAAAAAAAATGCCCTCAGACTGAATACCAAGGTTAAAAGCCTAACCTCTTAAAAACTTCCCATCGGTTGTTTAACCTGCTGGATATGGTTTCCAAACCCCTATCAGTAGACTGAAGTGGATGTTAATGAAGACTTATGTTCAGTCTTCCTTTAAAAGCCCAATCTTGAATATTTATTTTCATAAGCATGCCAAAAATAGACACATTTAACTAAACTTTTTTCTATGATGTTGGGCCAAAAACTTGCTGAAATGTTTGAAAGAAATCAGGGGAGATGCTTGAAACATGAAATCAGAAGTGCACATTTGACTTTCTGATCAGTCTCCTAGTTGAGGGAATTTGGGACTGTTACCTCGTAGATAGCTACAGTTAGAAACTGAGTTTAATTTTTTTTTTTTTATTTTAAGAGTTCAAAGAAGACTAACGCGTTTAATGTCTTCGGGAAAGTTAATGTTTCTTCATTTTTCTTTTGCTTGGCTCTTGCATAGCCATATGTACCCATTTCAATTTAATTTTCTCCTTGGCTTGATATTCTCTCTTCATTCTTTAAATTGAGTTTTTGCCTCCCCATACATAGAGAAAATAATTAATGTCCGCCACAGTCATTAAAAACCTTTAATACATCGGTAAAAGAGTTTTTCTTCTCGTACCTATAGCAAATATGATGTTTAGCTGTGATTTAAAATGGCGGATGAATACATGATGGACAGGTTACTCAGGGCTCACCAAACATGAAAAATAATTTTTCTATGACTTTATTCCTTTGCACTGTTTCTTTATGTGGCAGTCAGAGTTCAGGCCAATAAAACTTGCCTAGCAGTGCACTATTTTAAATACATTTTGCTGGGGCTGTTTCTCGATATTCTGCCACCTCTTAAATCCATAGGTCTTGTTACCATAGGTACAATCTTGAAAGCACCTAGTGGCTTAAAAGTCTTGATGTCACTGACAGCCACTGGGACTTGCATGCTTTTGAAATGTTTTATTCTGAATCTTATTATTCATATGTCAGGAGAAAAGAACAAAGTTAGGCTAATAAGGTGAAAATGATGCAAAACATCTTTCCACAAATTGGCATACCTTTAATGTATAAGACCTGGGAACACTCTGCGTTCGATGCAGTAGCATGCGTCCCACTGGGAAATAGGATAGCTGCATTCTGCTGCTGTAGAAAGCATTTGGATATATAGACTTTAAAACTACTAACGATGTTGGACTCAGTGTTGCCCAGATGGACATGGAATACTTCGGGGAAACATTTAGCAGTCAAGGGAAAGAAAACATTGTGGGTTTGGGAGCTGTTTTTCAAAAATGGCAAAAGATTGGCATAGTGCAGAGGTCTGGAGTGCTGGGACATGTCCGGGAGGAGATGCCAGTAGCAGAGGGTTGGAGACCCACCCACTGATGTCAGCGTTTTGATTCCTGTGGAGAAGCATTTAACTAGGTCTTCATCGCTCCCCAAGCATATGGTTGTCAAAATGAATATCTCTTGCTCTGAAGCTATCTAGGCTGAGAAAATCTGCAAAAAAAAGGTCATAGATGATGCAAAGAGGAAGGTCTTGTAGCAAGTTTCAGTCTCTGACTGCCTCTGAGAACCACAGTGTGGAGAGAAACCAAGAAGCTGTGTTGTAACCATTTCTGGCAAAGGAGTAGGTCTCCTGCAAAGCCTGTCTAGCTTTTTGCCCAGTTTTTTTGCTGGGGTTAAGGACAGCTGTTTGCATGAGACCTTCTGATTGTTTCAAATCCTCACCAGATCCTCTACGAAGTCACAGTTGTGACTGGAGACATCGAAAGCGGAGGTACTGACGCCAGTATTTTCATGACTGTCTTTGGATCCAATGGGAACACTGAGGAGATGCAGCTGGAAAAAAATGGAGACAGGTACACTAACAGCCATTTCTGTTGGTTAGAAGTGGAGTGATAACAGATCTTAGCATCAAGTCAAGAAGCACTTAAGGCTTTGATCATGCCCCCACTGAAACACAAAGGTAAACTCCTACTGAGGTTATAGATTCAGAACTGGGCACCTTCTAGGTGTTATTGTAGTGTATTCAGCAGAACAGAGGATGTGTAGCCGGGGAAACCATCCTTTATCATTTGTAGAAGTTTTGCTTAACCTGTCCCTCAGTGGCTTTAGAGATAAGCATTGCGAACAAAAACATGAATCGTGAAGTCCTGCGTTGGCTCCAAGAGGAACTGTGGACATCGCATGAAACCATAGGCACAATTTCTGCAAAATTTGTCTTTTGTGGAAAAATAAGTAATTTAATTCAACTGTTATTTAATGGGAATGCATGAGTAACTGCATAATGAGAGACAGACAAACCTACATGCACACATCTGCCTTGGGAAATGCCTGTGATGGGAAGGTGCTGACTCTCCTCTGTCTGCTACTCCCACTCACTTTGCCGGCCAGGTGTCAGCCAGCCTGGTCCAGAAGATAAATGAGGGATGCCAGGGCCTGAGCTGGTCTCTGAGGACCCTGCTGAGAAGTGGGCTTCTTAGCTCGGGCTCTTTGCCACGCTGATGGAACCGCGTGGATTTGGAACTGGAGCTGGGTTGTCTGCAGCTAGCGCGAAAGTGACATGCGGTGACACCTGTCTGCCCAGATATGGCCTTATGGTGCAGAGAGGGGGAAATGGGCTGTGAGCTGCGTGGAGTGTCGCACTGCGTGCTCTGATTTTACTAAAAAGGTGAAATCTCATGTTTTCTTCAGCAGAGACAGCTAACAAACACTAATCCTAGTCTGATGCCAGCACTTCTGTAAGCCAAAAAAACCACATGCCACTGATCCATTTCCTCAAGCTTTCCTGTTCCTTTCTAGCACCTCCCTCAGTACTGACAGCTTTGGCAAGAATGAACATGGCACTAACCAGTTTTTAGAGATGGGCTTCATC
>VZSZ01010595.1:0-15523 GCA_013398815.1 Ibidorhyncha struthersii
TTCCATGACCTTCCCAGGCACTGAGGTCAGACTGACCAGTCTATAGTTCCTCGGGTCCTCCTTCCATCAGTTCTTGTGGATGGGTGTCCACTTGTGTGCTTTGCAAATGGATGTGTCTTCATACTCTGTGACATATTTGAAGAATATCGTATTTTAAGAGGCAGCAAGAAACTGACCTGAACAGATCACAACTAGTGACAGAAGTATTTAAGAGTGTGTCTTAGTCCTTTGGAATTAATTCAACACTAGCACCTGTTTTTAGAAAGAATTGGGTTATTTTATGACTAATTAATTTTGTAATTCTACTTTTTAAACTAAAATAAAGAAATCAACATTTTAAAAATCAGCTAGTAGCTAGACACTGAAACCTTTCATTTTTTTCATTCTGCATATCACACTGCACAACAGATAAGATAGAACATAAATGCAAATATCAGTGTCCTTAAAATTTATGCATACACTGTATAAAGAAAGATTTTTAATTACTAATAGGATTTACAATGACTGCTTGACCTCTAATACTCAAAATGTTGGCATTTATTGTTAAACTCTTCCCTTGCAGATCCATATAGTTTACTGTCAAGAAATTCACAATCAATGTGCACACAATAGAACATAGGATAGGATAGGATAGGATAGGATAGGATAGGATAGGATAGGATAGGATAGGATAGGATAGGATAGGATAGGATAGGATAGGATAGGATAGGATAGGATAGGATAGGATAGGATAGGATAGGATAGGATAGGATAGGATAGGATAGGATAGGATAGGATAGGATAGGATAGGATAGGATAGGATAGGATAGGATAGGATAGGATAGGATAGGATAGGATAGGATAGGATAGGATAGGATAGGATAGGATAGGATAGGATAGGATAGGATAGGATAGGATAGGATAGGATAGGATAGGATAGGATAGGATAGGATAGGATAGGATAGGATAGGATAGGATAGGATAGGATAGGATAGGATAGGATAGGATAGGATAGGATAGGATAGGATAGGATAGGATAGGATAGGATAGGATAGGATAGGATAGGATAGGATAGGATAGGATAGGATAGGATAGGATAGGATAGGATAGGATAGGATAGGATAGGATAGGATAGGATAGGATAGGATAGGATAGGATAGGATAGGATAGGATAGGATAGGATAGGATAGGATAGGATAGGATAGGATAGGATAGGATAGGATAGGATAGGATAGGATAGGATAGGATAGGATAGGATAGGATAGGATAGGATAGGATAGTTTAGTTCAGTTGGAAGGGATCTAGAATGATTGTATAGTCCAACTGCATCATCTAGTCCAAGTGTGTGATTGGTTGTTTGTGTCATTTCCTTCTAGACAGGTTTCTGTTAGCAGGAACATCTGCATGGACAGCTCCAAGAGCTGCCATTTGTGATGGCATATTTTACTCACACTGTTTCTAGAAAGACAAGTGGCTGTCTTATGAATCAGTCTGACAATAAAATATTACTTGCTGCAAAACAAAATCCAAGCTATGGTTTTGTTTTAATGTTAAAACTGTATTAAAATATTACTGCTTTATCTCAGGTCAAATGTAATCTTACATAGTATGCATCCTAGGACTCAAAAACAGTTCATACAATAAGGTCACTAATAAGCGTAGGAAAAGATATGTTCTTTTCATTTCTAATCAAGAGATGTATTCTAAAGAATTCCATTGATAAGGATCTATTAACAAAGACTTGATGTTGCTAGGAGCTGCTAGTCAGAACTGAATTGCAAACAGGGAACTCATTTGTAAAACGATTACTGGTGTTGTATCCCTGATCTCAATTAACTGCCAGCTGAAGTCAGATTCTCTTAATGTGATTCGTTTTAACATAACAAGAGTAAATAGTTTTGCCATGCAGAACAAACTGATTATTTCAGACACAGTGGAGACCTTACTTAAAATGTCAGCCAGATTATGAATTCATGCTAAATAAGTTAATGAAAAGATTAATATCTGTGACAACAGTGCTTCCAGACATAACTCCTTATTATGCCGAAAAAGGAAGCTCTTATCTCTACTTTTTTTTTCCCTTTTTTTTTTTTTCCTGGCTAATAGACATTTTCTTTGAAATGAATAATTTCCTGTGCCACTTGAAACTAATTGGTAAGTTGAGAGTTTCATCTGTTTTCACCAAGATAAAGTACATATATTTCTATGGATTACTCTTGTTGGTTTTCTATCCTTCCTTACAAGAGTCTGTGCTAGTAGGTAAGTGTCTTTACAATATATAACTTGTACTCATAATTTCAGAGAACATCTCCATTAGGATTTATGTAACATCTAACCCTCACCACCTTTATTAAAGGAAGGCATTGATACAGGCTCTTATTTTTCAACATATAAGTGGTCCTATGGATTTCAAAGCACACATTTTCTTCCTCATTCTTAACTAACTCCTTTTATTTTTCCTGTTCTTTGTTTTATCTTCTTTCTTTTTTTTTTTTTTTCACTTGTGTAATTACATTACAGTCATACTCCGTGTTCCCTTACACATTCTTGAGAGGTTATATGATAAGAAAATTGCCTCATACTAAAATATTAAAGAAAAAAATAATTAACTAGCACTGTGGTGTTTCAGCAGACAAGAAACTTGTAGTCCTTCACTTAGCGTTCTCCATATCTTTTTCCTGTTGAAAAAAAGGGGGATAAATCTTTAGAGCTCTCCTTTCAAAACAATCAAGGGAAAATAAAATGTTAAGTAAATAAGCTTTTCATATGTCAATGTTAATTTCAATTTAATTGTACATTGTAGACATGTGTGTTACTTTAAACTGTTGTCAGTCCTTACTTTTTTATGATTGTTTTAAGATTTTTTAAGATTTATTCACTATATTTGCTGAAAGATTTGTGCCAGTAGTCACATTAAGTGGGTGAAATTAATTAGAAAAATATCTGATGAAACAAACATTATCTTATTGTATAAGGTATTCATAGATCTGGAAATTTCATTTTCATTTAGTCAACATGGGTACTCTACAAGTAATGGCATTGATAGTCTTAATATGAGTAGTAAGTTTTATATGTTCCTCTGCATGATCATATTTGTATGTGTGAATGTTAAAGAGTATTTAATTTAACCACATCATTAATCATTCAAGAAACTCAGAAAAACTTTTTCTGAATGTAGAATACGTTTAAGCAGAAAAACATGGAGACTAAAACATATTTTCTGCTAATGTATTAGAAACTTGGAGACATAGAGAGGTACAGAATGCTGCTTAGCTCTGATATTTTCCCCTAAGATATATTTTTTTCCGTGACTTAAATTAAGAATTTATTGGAGAACTGCATATCAGGAAAGTATATTATGTTAACACACTAAAGCTCGCTCATCTTCTGGAAAATAATTTATAATGCATGTTGCTGAAAAGGGAATAGCTCCATTTCCTCCTTCTACCAGCTTTGTGAATAACTGAAATTTATAGAAGGATTGTAAAATTAGGTAAGAATGGTCCTACCCTTTCTTAAATATAGAATCATAGAATATAGCATAATAGAAACATAAAATAGTTTGGATTGTAAGGGACCTTTAAAACTCACCTAGTCCAGCCTCCCCTGCAATAAGCAGGGACATCTTCAACTAGATCAGGTTGCTCAGAGCCCCATCCAACCTGACCTTGAATGCTTCCAGGGATGGGGTATCTACCACGTCTCTGGGCAACCTGGGCCAGTGTTTCACAACCCTCATTGTAAAGAATTTCTTCCTTCTATCTAGTCTGTCTCTACCTTCTTTTAGTTTAGGTTTTAAACCTAAACATAAACATTGCCCCTTGTCCTATTGCAAGAGGCCCTGCTAAAAACTTTGCCTCCATCTTTCTCATAAGCCCCCTTTAAGTAGTGAAAGTCCACAATAAGGTCTCCCTTCTCTTCTCCAGGCTGAACAACCCCAACTCTCTCAGCCTGTCCTCATAGGAGAGGTGTTCCATCCCTCTGATCTTTTTTGTGACCCTCCTCTGGACCCACTCCAACAGGTTTTTTCTGTGCTGAGGGCTTCAGAGCTGGACGCAGGTACTCCAGGTGGGGTCTCATGAGACCAGAGTAGAGGGGGAGAACGACCTCCCTCAACCTGCTGGCCACACTTCTTTCGATGCAGCCCAGGATACGACTGTCCTGGTCTGCAAGTGCACATTGCCGGCTCATGTTGAGCTTTTTATTCACCGGTATCCCCATGTTCTTCCTCACGGGGTTACTCTTAATCCATTCATCCTCTAACCTGAATTGATACCTGTGGTTGCCCTGACCTGGATGAAGGACCCTGCACTTGGCGTCAAACCTCATGAGCTTCATGTAGGCCCACTTCTCTAGCCTGTCCAGGTCCCACTGGCATTGCATCCCTCAGGCATGTCAACTGCTCCACTCAGCTCGCTGTCATCCACAAACTTGCTGAGGGTGTACTTGATCCCACTGTGTATGTGATTGATGAAGATACTAAACAGTTCTTGTCCAAACGTTTCCCTTTTTCCAGTCACCAGGAACTTCATCTGACTACCCTGACTTTTCAAATATCATGGAAAGTGGCTTGGCAACTACTTCAGCCAATTCCCTCAGAGCTCTGGGATGCATCTTGTCAGGTTCCATAGAGTTCTGTTTGTTTGAGTTCCTCAGATGGTCATGAACCTGACCTTCTCTTACAGTGGGAGGGACTTTTGTCCCAGAGTCCCTGCCTTGTGGTCCATCCCCTCAAGAGGTGTGGGGAGACTGCCAGTGAAGACTAAGACAAAACCATTGCTGAGTACCTCAGCCTTGTTGTTGTTACCAGTTTGCCACTCTTACTCATCAGGAAGGGTATGCTTTGACTTTCCTTTTCTGGCTGACATACCTGTAGAAGCCCTTCTTACTATTCTTTGTGTCCCTTGCCAAGTTGAGTTCCAGCTGTGCCTTGGCCTTCCTGACCCCATCCCTACACAACTGGGCAACATCCCTATAGTCTGCCTGTGCATCTCTTACTTGCCCTTTAATTTGACCAGCAGGTCTCGACTCAGCCTTGCTCATCTTTTGCCCCTAAATATCTGCAAGATATTATTGACGAGCATGTATATTAATAGAAAAGAAAAGGATAGACTTGGGCTTTGTAGTTTTCAGTAGGCTTAGGTTTTCACTGTCATGTAAAACAACTGGGAGGGTGGGATGAAGTGTTATTTAAATATGATGAAAAGTATCAACAAAAAAAACCCAGAATCTATATTTGAAGGTTACTACCATAGTCACTTATGAAGTGATATGCTATGGAAATATTTAACAGTATGGTGTTATACATTCCCTGATCATGCATCATAGACTTTGTTAGTCCATCTCTTAGACATTGACAGTATTGAGAAATGTACTTTAGGACCTGAGTTTCAGAGTGACTGCTCTATCAAACAGAGCAATGTATACCTGAGTACTTGAATATGAGGGACATATATGTTTTTCTCCTCTCAAGGGCTGAACTCTTTTCTAAACTCTGTCAAAACATCTTTTTTTTTTTTTTTCAGCATCTGTGTGGAATTTTGTGTAAATTAATACACAAAGTACAGTACCAGGGAAGAAAATTTAGGTCCATAAAAAAAAAATAAAAAAATTCAGAGATAGTCATGCTTTGTTACTCCTGTCATTGTCAGTGTCTGGAGAGCAAATCTAGAACATTTTAAAAGTTCTCAATGTACAGTCTTGAAAATATCTTTATTTAATTCAAAAGGGATATTTTACAGCTTTTCTGTTACTACATAGTGTTAGTGATGATGACATATGAAAATGTATTTTATGAGAGAAAAAATGTCTTTTTCAAGACATATTCTGTAAATGCTCACATATTAAAACATATGATTTTTAGTCTGTTTTTCAAAGAAAATTGAATATCCACAAGTGTTAATGTTGAGTTTTCAATATTATTAATTTATTTACAAAACATCTGGAAAAATCCAGGACGAAAAACCCACCCCAATTATTCACTGTCTATTGTGAGAAGTGTGTTTATCTTATTGGAAAAAATAAGAGACAATAGATCCATAGACAAAAACTTAAGGTATAGGCAGTTATATATCCTCTACCATCTCTAATCCAGTGACTGTGAATGTACAGTTTAAGAAAGGAAACCAGACACTCGCTCTGATGACATGCTTTCCCCAAATAGCGTCTTCTACTGTCACTACGTTAGACAGACCACTGACCTGCAGGAGCAGAGCAATTCTTTACTATTTCTTCTGTTTTTAAGACCCCTCTAAAGAGACAGCATATATTGAGGTCGTGAAGATCCACAGGAGACCTAGTTAATTCATCTCTGCTATCCCAGTTTTTCCACCACATCTCAGGTGCAGACATGAACCCTTATATTTAACCAGCCTAAAAGGGACAAAAATGAAAAATGTGAAACAAAAAGGATACAAAAGCTGTGAGGATTTTATGTTGATTAACAAATATTTCAAGTATACAGGTTAAATGAAATAGCTATGACTTATTGAGAAGCTGAGGCCATCTGTCAGAGTATCTTTAGCTCAAAAAGTAAACTGTCTTGTCTATTGAAATACATTCTAGTTGTGAAATAAACCCTTTGCTGAAGGAGAGGGTTAAGTTGCAGGAATAAGTCCAGTGCCATCTTCTTAAAACCTGATTTGAAAATGGTGACTAAGTGTACCACCATATTTAGTAAACTAGTATATTTTAAAGAGTTCTTGCCTTTTGTATCATGAGAAGACTAAGCACAAGGTCTTCTTAAATCCACCAACACTTATGTTATGATACCACATTCAGTCCACTATTCATCTCAGTCTTGATCCAGCAATGACTGATCAGAAGGAAGCCAGGAAAACAAGCAGCTTGAAGTTACAGCATTATCTAGTGTGAGGGAAATTGTTGAAAATAGGAACAAAAGTTTATATTTCAAGGAGTCTTCTCCAAGAATCGTGCCTGTGTGCATGTTATACAGACATAAAATGTTTTACTTTTGCAATCGCAGTTTGGGACGTTTGAATATTCTTACAGGCTTGATAGAATCAACCAACATCACACATTTATTCTACCTTTACCATTGGCTATTTCCACTCTATTTTTATTACATCGTTTTTTCTTTTCTGTAACATGATATGAAAGGTAATGATGTAATTAAATCACCCATCATATTAGAAAAAATAGTAGTTTTACCATATATTATGATTCCAGTTGTATTGAGTACTTTATGACACAACAGAAATTATGTAATGAAATGTGAATGGATTTTACCCTCTTTTATATTTCATCTTTTTTTTTTTTTTAAGTTAAAAGCTCCATGTGGCATTTTTCCTATGAGTATTCATGCAACTGCTTTGGTGCATATATTTGGAACAGCCACCTTTGCCTTATTTCTAAAAGGCGTGATGATTTCACTCATTTTTGTTTTATAAAGAACATAGGAATACACAGGCACTGGGAAATACCCCCTTTGCTCAAGGGTTTCATAAGTGAAGATTTGTGCATACCAAGAAAATAGTTTCCTATAATTTATTTAAGCTTTTCTCTATGATGTATCATATATTTATAATAACAAGTGTCATGTTTGATTAGTGCAATTTGACAAGTCATGTCTCGCTTAGAAATTTCAGAAAGGAATGAAGCTCAGTATTAGTCTATCAGAAATGATATGTATGTCACCATGTGACTAGTTTTCCAGACAAGGACCAAGCATAGCTTCATTTCCTTGGGCATAAAAAGACTGACACTCAAGAAAAAAAAGATGATGCCTCTCTTGTCCTCCTTTTCTCCATAGAAACTCTTCCAAAAAGCCTCCAGGGTTTTACTTTTCTCTTCCAAGAGACTATAAAAAGATATTTGATCAACACTTTGCTGTGAGAGACCTACTATTAGCTGAACCAAGATCACCTTTGAAAAATGTATTTGATATAACTAACTGGGATTTTGGTTAAGTGAGGGATACTTACAAAGATGAAGAGGGAAATAGAGATACATGTTTGTGAATACACACAAATGTGCATACACATGTTCTTAATTTATATAATTTTGAATAATCTATGTGTGAGAGAAACATTTTGTGAAAAAGCTGATTTACATGTAGTTCTGGATACGTGATTTCGCTCTTAATTGTTGTAAATATGTAGTCTCTTCTACAATGGTTTTAATCAGTACCATGAGAGTGAATAATAACTATAGAAGGCAGATGAAAATACTAGAATTTCAATGCTTTTCACTGTAATAAAAAAAAAATTATGAGTAAATATTTATTAGGTATAATATAGTATTTAGACTTTTATAAAAATATGTACACATATATGTATATAAACTCATACACCTATATTATATATACACATACAGGTACTCACACATATCTTTTAATACAATTACTTCTTTGTGGAGAACAAACAGGAATGAAAAATCTGTAAGACCTTGGTTGCCTTTGGGCTATAGAAGCAGTTTTTGAAAGCTTTACTTGAAACCACTCACATGTTCAGACCGAAAAAAGCATGAGATGTGCCTGCAAGTGACTTCCAAGTTGGTATCTGACATGGAGTAGAACAGCTGCACTTTTTGTACTTTTTAGTTTTTTTTACAGCAAAAGATATGAGAGATTGTAAGAAAGAAGATCTATAAATTGTTTCTGACTTTTAGTTCTGAATCAATATGAGGCAATGGCAGTAATTTTCATACTGTTATATGTGCTGAACCCCTTTTCATGGGGATAATATGACTTAAAATGCTTCTCACCTTGGCAATAGCTGTTTTACTCTGTGGTGTGTTACAAAATGACAACAGTCCTTAAAGTCAGGAAGAAGGTCAACTCTTCAGGCAGTGATGCCTTGGGGAAACAAGAAAGTATCCCCACTTCTAAGCCTATGCAGCCACTTGCATCCCAAATAATCACAAAGCACTTCACTGCCTTAGGCTATTTCAGAGGCAGAGCTGCTTCATTCTAATTAAAATATGTCTACACTGCGTAATAAAAAATAGACTTTTTACAAAAGTATTTTTTTTCTGTACAAGAAATCCTAGTAGTTCCTCTGAAAACTACTTACATACAGCACCATTTATTAAAACAGTCTCCTAAGAAAATGCAAAATACTTGAATTGGCAGAAAACGTGGTAAGAGATGGCTAATGAACTCATTTTAGCTAATCTTACAAAGGGACGAAGCAGCATGGAGGCTGCTATAAGTCTTAAAAAAAAAAAAGAGGCCTAAACATAGGGATCAATTCTTCTCAGGCTCCACCAGTAAATTATTATAATTTGTCCCTGAACTTTGGAACTCAAATATATATATATATATCTCCTTAACCTACCCCACTCTTATTTTATCTGAATTTCAAAATGTGACTAAGGATTTTGGAATTGAAACCAAAGAGGAAAACTTGAAATTGAGAGACCAAGCAAAAATACCAAACAAAAACAATAAATATTTTATTTGCCTTCCTCCTTCACTACTTTACTATGTTTTCTGAGTTGAAAACAAGGGGAAATAATGCATCTCCATTAACCAACATTTAGAAAGCCTACTTACGTATTGTCCATCTCTTCATAGCTCTTTAGCAATGTTTTTAGAAAACACAATTATATTTTTAAAGAAGACAAATAATAAATGCTGGTGTTTTTTCTAATATTAAATACTGGAGAAGAAAAAAAACTTTTCAAAGCCAAATTTGACTCTTTCATAAGTCTAATTCCAAAAACGTATGTGTAAGAAGAGGCTTGAATTGTCTTATAGGACAGAACTCTAAGTTATCCTGAATGCATGATGTACTGACAGTTATCTGATAATAATTGAGTTTCTGGGAAAAAGGAGATGAAGTCTTGTCATGCAGTAAGCCTGAGAAAACATGCTAAAGATACAAAAGAACTCAGTTGAAATTACGTGAAGACAATTAACAAAACAAGAAAAGCTGATTTAAAAGGCAGATTCATAAAAATACTGTAGGAAGATCTATGCTATTTTTTTCCATCAGTAGCCCCCAAAATGAAATCAACAGTGCTGTAACAATGCTGTGTATTATATGTGTTTCCTTTAATACTGGAATTTAGAATTTAGTTTGATTTAGAACAATCTAACAGCTGAAGAGCATAAGCAAACAAAACCCAGGGTTATGAGGATGCACGTGCTGACACAACATTCATAACATTCTGACTGTCTGGGTCAGAGGGATAGTGCTTACCTTGTGGGATAAAGTAATCTGCAATTAAAAAAAGCCGGAAAACTTTTCTTCATATTGAAGAGTTGAAGGAGATTGAATAACAAAGTGCTTTCAGACAGTAAACTACTACAGATTGCCTCCAATTATGTAATTATTGTGGACTATCTAAAATGTAGACAAATGTCTAGAAAACTAAAGTAGAAGAAAAACATAAAAACTTCAAAGGTATTTTAGTTTATCAGAAAAAAGTAAATTTGTATAAGCTCAGGTGCAGCATGGGACTTTATAAATTAAGCAGTTAAACAGTTCCAAAAATAATAAATTAACCTGATGAATTACTAGGTTTCTGTCACATGAACTTAAAGCTAATGAACTTATTTGTTTTACATTTTTTGTAGATCTACTCAGAATTTAAAAGTCCACCTTAAAGTCATGTAAATAGAATTTAAAAGTGAATCTTGAAGTCATGTAAATAGAGATCATTTTATGCATCCTTTAATTATTATATAATTTTACAGTATCGTATAACCTTTATACTGTAATGTTGAGAGGTTTTTTGTAAAAACTAATACACATAGAATAGAAGAAGAAATCATCTTTAACCTTTGTTCAAAACTCTTGCTGCAGTTTTCCTTTTAGTGTCTTAAAACAACATGATCTTAGCTTTGGACCATAGCAATTTTAACCTACAGTACCACATTACAAGTGTAATTATGCATCTCGTATTCATAGAAAATGTGTTGATTACTACTTACTTGTTTTAAGTATGTCAGTCTCCTGAAAAATCCACACGGTCACTAAGACCTCTTGAACTCAGTTCTTCATAACAGAGGTCCAATGCATTCATCAGGAGCGCAGTGGGCATGCAGTGACATGCTTCCAACATGGGGAGAGGGGCTACGCGTTAACTGAATTACAAAGTGGCACAGCAACTAACTCGCACCTCATTTAGTATAAAATGAGAGAAGAATTACAATTTCTGTAGCAAAATGTTATTTGTGTGGAATATTGCAAAAAAACAAAAAAGCTAAAACTTTTATGATTTAAACGTAAGTACTCTAACATTATCATTTTCAGCTGTGAGTGTTTTTGAAAAATGCTCATTTTGTTTAAGAAGTTGCATTGTATTGCACTATGACAGGTTAGGTTCATTTTAGTTTAAGTTAATTTGTTCCTGAATGTAATCCCCAGGAAAACACAAATGGTTTAATTAGAGCTTAAACAAACTCAACCGTTTCCTAGGGAGTTCCTTCAGGTTTTTTATGAGAGCTTATTGTTTTTCTGTAACCAAACTTTGGTTTCATAGTGGGGTACCAGACTGATCTTTTCAATAATATATGTCTAAAATGTTTCATAGGAATGATGACACTAATTATTCTACATTTTCCCAGACCTTATAATACATTTTCCAAACACTTTTATTAGAAAAAGGAAATTAAATTTGTGTGGATTTCAGTCAAAACAACTGAGCTTGTAAAACTATCTATTAAATTGTTTCAATTTTGTTTCTAGATTTCTTAGGAAGCATTATTTGTTACTAAAGTCTTGTGCAATTTAAAGTCTATTTTAACAACTGTTTTGGTTGTTAGATACAAACAAAGTGCTTCGTTAACCAGAATTAATTTCTACTAAATAGCTGTCCTTTCAACTGGTTAGGTTTGCTTGCAGTTAATATATAGAATCATTCCCTTATTCTCTGACTTTTTATAGAGGATTTTCCTTTATAAATAATTCATTTGAATTGTTCGCAATTTCAGATGAAGCCTTAGTCTCAGTGAAGAATGGGAGCTGTGTAATTGGCTTTAAAGAGGCCATTGAGTGGTTCTCCATGTAATACTTAAGTCTGCAAACACAAGGAAATTAGAAACAAAGATTTTCATACATTAAAGCTGAAGTAGGAGCTAGGAATGAATTTTCTTTTTATTTTCCTGCTTATGGAGAAAGTGACATAAAGTATTGAACATATCAGTGTGCAATGAGCTGTCACAGAGGGGATGCTGACATAATGCTTGCTGCTTGCTAGCACAAGTTTTCAGCATCCTGTGGAATCTGCTCAGAATTCTTGAGCCTTCCTGCACCTCATTCAGAAACTGCAGAAAGATTTAAGCAAGTTTCTGTCCTTATTTTTGTAGGACATAAGTTTTTGCTGCTTTGGCGTAAACATGCATGCTTGGGTATGGAAGACACTGATGTTTTCAAGATATTGGCAAATGTTTTGCCCAGAAGAGCAGTGAGTGCCCACAGAAAACAGTGTATTTGCTGTTAAAAGGGCAAATATTTCTAAGTATTTCTAAAATGTTCTAAAAATAGTAATATTTCTAAAGTTTTCCTGACAGCGTTAAGAACCACATTCATGCTCCATGTATTCTTCAAAACCTGTTATATTTAGTGAGGGTCTTTTGCCAACACAATCACAATTAAATCACTGACCCAGAAAAGCAATGGAAGGGTAAGCATGACACCACGAAAAGGGGACAGAAGCCAAGAAGTGTGTGCTACAATTTTAATTGTGTTATAACTACTAAGGCTTTTTCTGTATAGAATTATTCTATTTAGATGTTTATTTTTTTTCTGTTATTAGATCTAGACTAATAGATATTCTTGAATTAGACTGTTAAGATTTCATTTATACTTATGATAAATCCTTAGCTTTGCATCTATCTATCTGTCTATTTATCTATCTAATATAATAATATTCTATCTCATAACAATATGTTACTAATGGCACAAATACATTTGGGAAGTAAACATGGAAAGCTTAAGACTATTTTTTTCACTAGACTGTAATTCAGTATGTCCTCTTCTCAGTTTGTCACAATAGATATTTAATGATCATAAAATCATCAAATGGTTTGGGTTGGAAGGGACCTTTAAAGATCATCTAGTCCAGTGCCCCTGCAGGGGCATCTTTCACTAGATCAGGTTACTCAAAGACTCACTCAGCTTGGCCTTGAACACTTCCAGGGACGGGACATCCACAACTTCTGTGGGAAACCTGGTCCTGTGTCTCACTACCCCCATAAAAAAATGTCTCACTTGTGTCCAATCTAAATTTACCTTCTTTCAGTTTAAAACTGCCAATCCTTGCTGTGTCACTTCAGGCCTTCATAAAAATCTGTCTTAATCTTCCTTATAAGCCCCCTCTATATATTGAAGGGACACAAAAAAGGTCTCACTGGAGCCTCCTGTTCTCCAGGCTGAAGAACCCCATCTCTCTCAGCCTTTCCTCATAGGAGAGGTGTTCCAGTCCTCTTACCATCTTTGTAGCTCTCCTCTGGACACACTCTAACAGGTCTGTGTCTTTCTTGTGCTGGGGACCCCAGAGCTGGACACAGTACTCCAGGTGAGGCCTCACCAGAGTGGAGTAGAGGGGCAGAATCACCTCCCTCAACCTGCTGGCCATGCATCTTTTGATGCACCCCAGGATACGGCTGGCCTTCTGGGCTGCAAGCACACATTGCTAGCTCACATACAATTTTATGTTCAATGTCCATTCTTCAACGATGAAAGATGTTGATAGCATAATGCTTGTGCTAGTGTCTTTCTCTGTCATAAAGTTATCTTGTTTTGAGAAAACCAACCAAGCAACCAAACTTTATCTCTTACATTCTATCATTGGCATTTTTCTGATGTACTCAACAATTCACTGGTCCACTGGTAATGTATGAAAGTTAATGTGCAATCAACACGCCATGATTTTGATGATAACGTGCTGTAATGAATTACTGGGGCAATGCCAGCGGTGCATACTAATTACTGATTACTGATGAGTTTCTTTACTGTTTTTACAGGCAAGGAGCCCGCTCAGGATAGTCTGGCTGTCTAATACTCCTGAGAGGTAGAAATGTGATTTTAAAACCCTACTGTTACTGCACTTGTACTTTCAAAATCTTCTTGTTGACATAGAGAACCACAAGCAATTCCACCTTAAAGCTATTAAAAAAATGTGTGCAACAAAAATCTAATGCTTCTTTGTGCTTGTCCATTCAAGTGTTCTATGTGTATTCCAAAACTGAAACTAATTTTCAGTGCATATTTTCACGGGAATTTGTGGTAGAGGATATAACAAGGGCAAGCAGCCATAAATTGTGGCTTGAGATATTCCAACTGCACATCAAAAAGGAAAATTTAACCGGGAGTGTAACGCAGCACTGAACAGACTGGCTAGAGATTAGGTAAAGTCTCCATCCTTGAAGGTTTTTCAGAATCTGGCTAGACAAAGCCAACACTGAATGACCTAGCACTCAGATCATCTCCTCCAAGGACCAACCAACTTTTCAATTATTCTGAGTTATTGTGAATAAATATATCAGAAAATGCTTATACCATGTAGCTATCTTTTCTCTAATGATGATAGAATTTCCTGTCTACAACCACTTAGTAATTACTATGAATGCACTGTGAAAATATTTGTAAGATTATTAGCTGCCCATTCATTCATGAAGTGTAATTCATTATTAAACGTAATTAGAGGATTAAATAAGATCTTTCTTTTGCTCTGGAGTGGAATATGAACTGTTACTGCCTTCACTAAATTGTCATATAAATATTATTGTTCAGAAAGTATACATCTGTATAACAGTAAAATGTTTGAGGTGGCATATTTTAAAACACTGAATAAACCAGTAAGCCCCCATAGCAACTAAATAACCAAGGCCAAAATGGCTTTTCAAATAATTTCTTTTTTCCCCAAAAAAATTAACATAGAAAGGTTTTTCATAACTGTACATTCTATAGCAGGAATGTAAAGGCAATAATAAGAGGCAGTAGTTACAACTAAACCATAATGACAGCTTCATAAAACAGTAAGAGGTAGATTCTTAAACTTTGGAAAGCACAATCTTAAAAGATGCATTTCTAAGAGAAATACAGATTTCTCTCCCAGGGTTTCGATGTGTACTCAGATACTGTATTTTATTGTAAATTTAGGTAAGAATCCACCTTACTGAATTACAGTCTCTCAATAACAGTAAGAACTGAGTAGCAGCAAAACAGCAAGATCATCTTTTATTTTGTAACGAGTAAAAAGACTCACATAAGACGATTAACCACAATAAACACAAAAGAAAAGTGATCACAACCAATATCTCTATCCAACATGGAAACTAAAAAAAAAATAAAATTAAACAATGCAAAATAAAAATGACTTTTTGGTTCCTTGTTTTATATATTAATGAGAATTTCTTAAACTAAAAATACACTTTATAAAGTCCTTTTGACAGATACTTCTTAGTGCTTTAAAAATATTTAATTTGGGTATTTGTGTAAATAAAGTCCTTCCTTTTCTGATAGAAAGTTGTTTGCAGATACGTGGTAAAAATCTAAATGCAAAGTGACAATCATTTACATATGCTCCTAATGCATTTACAATTACCTTATTGATAGAAAATTTGTACTGGTCT
>VZSZ01010596.1:0-143577 GCA_013398815.1 Ibidorhyncha struthersii
TACCAGGGTGGTTGAAGTCCCCCATGAGGACCAGGGCTTGTCAACATTTGGTGCTGTTAATTGGATTCTGTCAGTAAAGCAAAGAGGAAAGCCATGTCCTGAATTTACTCCATCACCGGTTCACACGTTCATAATCTGACGTGACCATTCAGTTGAGTTCTCTGCCCATCTATAAATCAATGTAATCTTAGCCTGTTATAACAGAGGTACCACCATGCTTGAGGGTAACAGAATCATCATTTCACACCTTTCTGTTCTTTTTTGTTTTCTCACTTGCATTTATTTTTAACAAAATTGTTTCACCAGTATCAGGTCAGCATGAGGATATATGGTTTCTTTCTTACTAACAAAGTAATCACAAATTTGTTTAAATCATGTTTTATATTGTTTTAATGGCAAATCTGGGATTTCTGATTAATTTTATTGCGGCTACCATTTAATAAAGGAACGTTCAACCTATTTTTTTCATAAATAAACTTGTGTGAGATGAATAAAAGTAACCTTAAATGATACGTTTGTCTATAAAGTGAAAAAGATAATTTCTAAATAAATTTGTGACATTGACAACCTGGTCCCTCAAAAAGGTGATAAAAATTGGAATTTGTACTAAGATAGACATTTAAGATAGATCCAATAAATCACTTTCTAGCACTACCTATTTCTCTCCCTTGATTAAAAAGAGAGAGTTCAAGTTACCTGAAACAGGTTCAAGAACATAAATTTAAGACGTCTAAGTTGTGTTAGATGAAACCTACTTAAATGTTTGATGTATTTCTTTCCTAGATGGTATAGTTAACAGCCTTCTGTATCTTTGTCTTGGCTTCTGTAACAAAATCATTTTGAATTCTAAGTCTCTTAGGGGCTGAGTTTCCTTCCGTTCACTTTACTAAGTAAAAGTGCCAGTTGTTTGGGTCAGATTTACTCTGTGGAACATAGATGGAAAGGAACTATTTTGTTCCTCAGTTCCACCTGCTGCTGCTGCTGGCAGCCTGCGTATATAATCCATTTCCCAAACTGATCAAGCTTAAAACTAGTTCATTCCCCGCCCCCCTCCCCCCCCCCCATTTCTATTGGGAAGCTACTTCAACATGTTTTTTTTCTGATGGCTGAAACCTCCTAATTTCCATCATAAATGCTTTCATGGCCAGTTTATTCCCATTGGTCATTTTGCCAACATTATCTTTTGCACAAATAGATGGTTTGGCTTACCATAGTTCATCCCCTTGCTTTTAGTCCATAGCGTCTTACATTTTGCCTTCTTGAAATCCAATCAGTTTTTATGAGGACATCAATTGTCATAATCTTTGTCTTCCTCTGTGATACTCCAGTCTCTTTTATCCAGCTCTTTGAGAGATTTGACAGTCTTCACGGGTCACTAAACAGAAGCTAACTAAATTCAGTAACGTATCCACCTTGTTACTCTTTCTTTACTATCAGAAATATCCTAATCCTAATGCATCTTCAGGAAGAGCAGTTGGGTAGAGGACCACCTGGAGTCTTTGCTGGACATTCAGGAAAATCTGCGGTGCAGGGGCTCCATCAGTTTTCCATTCAAAAATACATAGACAAGAAATATTCCTTCTTCCCCAAAGCTCAATGCTCTTAGAATGTGTCATGTAAGGAACAGTAGATTATCTCAGCTGGGAATCACTTATAGTAAATGAGAGAAATTTAGGTTGCAGAACCAGATTGAGGAGTTTTGCTGAAGATTGTCAGGAAAGACACAAAGCTTTTAAAGATTCATCCAGCTTCACATACTAAAGGGACCACACAATTCCCACATATCTGATCAGTGTGACCATGAGTGTTTTCCTTATCAAGATAATGGGAGAAATATTTCATTTTTAGATTGCTCCTTCACATCCTCAAAGCAATTACAGGATTTAAGGCAGGGTTTGCGCACAGTATCTACTAGATCAATGTTGATACTATATGTGGATAACAAATGACCCTTGATTCCTATGCTGTTGCATACTCGTGTTGAAGGAGACAGTCTTAGGTATGCGATTTGCTAAACTGAACACAGCCTTGGATGATACTCGAATAAGGAGTTAGCAGTGGTATAGTAGATGTACAAGTTACCATTTGCTTTGGAAAAAAGATGCAGGTAAAACATGGTCTCAAGGCTTGCTAGAAGACCACTGGGGAGAAAGTGAAAGAAAATGTGGGGAGCACCGTGACCACTCTATGATTTATGAAACTTTTGCATGTTTTTGCAGAGCTCTTAAAGAAGAAAAATAAAAGGGGCAGAGCCTGCCAGTTTGGGCTGTGTCCTTGGTAATAAGGTAAAGATGATCAATTTAAATACAATATTGTATGATCATATGGTCAGCTCAGATTTTGTTTTATTTGCGGCCATTCTGTTGTCAGAAGAACACTGTTTCCTGCCAAACTGGCACTACATTTTATGGCCATATGGAAGGTGATATAATTTCACCTTTTCCAAATGTGTTGCAGAAATTTAAGATTGATTTAGCTGCGGATTTGGGGTATTCTTTGATTGTTTGTTTGTCTGGTAAGGGTGCTTTTTGGCTTCAGCCTCAGTATTTGAACAGCTTGGGCAGAAACTGAAATCAAGATGGTACCACCTATTCCATTGAGAAAAGATGGCAAGTGCTTCAGCTACCTCTGTTCATTGATTAGGATTCTGAAAGGCTGATTCAGAAAACTGTGTACGTGTTAACGATGCTGTTAGCTACAGTGAATTTTTTGAGAGGAAGACTTGTTCTAGCTTAAAAGTGGACGATTCATGTTTTGAGTATGGAAGCAAAAGATAGAGTTGGCACACTGGGTCTGAATAATGGGGGTACCATGTCTTACATTACTATTTCAGCTCTACATATAATTTTTTTTTTTTTCCTAGTGTTGCGGCAAATCAGAAGATAACTTCAAAAATTTCTAAACAGGCATTTTACGGCAAATAAAAGTACGTCCAGTTTTAACTCATTTGGGCAAACCCTAAGCAGACCGTTTCTCTTCTTTACAAACACTTAGGTTCTACTAGATTATAATCTACTGAAACTAATTCCTATTCATACCTTTGTTGAAAATCATAATGTGCTGACAAACAACTTGTGTGAGTTTGCTTTTGTGTCTCTACTACTGCAAAAGCACCTTGTTGTAGTTTAGATTTTGTAAATAATGTGGAAGCCACTATAAATTTTCATTTTACAAATGTCTTTTTTTTCCTAAATTAAATATTTTTTCTGGTCCATGTCAGGACAATAAAAGGTACAGAGCCAAGGCTGTTTGAAAAGACACAGAGACAATCCCAGATAAATACTACATAATATGATAACTGAAATTTCAGGACAGAGAATAGAGATTTCACCTTCTTCTCGCCTTTTAATTTTGTTCTACTGATGGCAAAATTGCCCAAGAAATGTCACTGCACAAATAGAATAGAAAAGTCTGAAATTCTGAGTAATTTTTTAAAAGTATTGTTCAGTATTTGCCAAGGAGAGCATAAGTTACGGTGAACGGTTCAAACCGTCCCTGTTTAAAGATCAGCCATAGAATTGGCATAAGAGAAGAGATAAAGAAAAAAAAATGTTTTTAACTGATTCTAAGGTAGTGCAGAATGGCACAGCCATTGAATTAAATTCAGACAGTGAGACAGGCTACAGTTTTGAAAGCTGGAACAGAGTAAAAGAAGTGAAGTGAAAAATAAGTGTAAATCTTGCTTAGCCTTTCTGCATAAAGGGAAAATTCTTCTGTGTTCAAGATGGCCTACCTTATAACACTGAGTGCACAAAGCAGTCACAGGAATAAGAACCGAGCTACAGCTCAGAGCAGTAAACAGCTGAATGACTGAAAGATGAGAAATGCTCAAACTCTGAGAAAGCTTTTCTAGCTCCTGTGTGGGATTAGAGAATTTTAATTACATCTATATTGGACAACACTTTTGAGACTAAACATTATTCAACAGTGTCGGCAAAGGTTTCGAAGGGTAAAGCTTCCAACATGAAAATTCTTGCCTGTATGTTAAATTTGGAGGCCAGTGATGTGAACAATATGATGTGTGCCAAATGAGGATTGGCAGAAGTGCATCAGCATGAGGAAATGCAGAATTGAAAGAGAGTGGTAGAAGAACGAAGAGTTCCTTTTTTTCAAGAAAATGGCGTTCTCACTGTCTTATGATGATTCTGTGTACACTATTTTTCCTGTTATTATTTGGGTGGATAACTTTTTACAGGAAGGCATATGATGCAGAGTTAGATGTGTATTTTAGGAGGTGGAGGGAGGAAAAGATGTGTCTCACGACAGAAATATCAACTGGCTGATGTTAGAAACTGACATGCGGAAATAACAGGTGTTAAACATGGACCTATTATTAACTTAATATTTCATAATAGACTTGTAATTCATTTTGGTCATAAAACAGCGGACTACATTCATGCACCAAGTGAAACAGTTGAAAAGGTAGCATTTGTGTTGTTAAATCAAGTCACTACTTGGGAAAACATGGCAGGTATCTGCTAAATGCTGGGAATAATAGCTAAATACCTCAAAGCAAAATACATATTGCATATTACTGGTGCTCATTTGAGTAAAAAGAAAAATGGAAATTACTAAAAACTAAGCTGAGAAAGTCTGCATGAATGTCAAAGAGATGAAAGATTTCATTTTGACCATTTGGTCTACATCAAATGGGCCTACTGAGCTTATTACAAGATAAAGAATGAGCTCCTTTTATCATATACTGAAATTCCGGCCTTAAAGTAACCTTTAAAAGCAGTAGTCTCCTTTGCCCATAGGGGAAAAAAAAGTTGAAAGGATATGCTATGCTTAGTACGGCCAGACATCTTTACCACCACATGATAAATTTTTAAGATATCTCAGAGCACCACATATTTTTGAATTTTAATTGATACTGGTCGATGTAGAAGTATATCAGTGTTTGATAATGTAAATGTTTCAAAGTTTGTGAAAGAGGTATTCTTTGAAGGATCTAAGAACAATCCACAGTTGACATGATAACATAAGGAAAAGTGCGGGCAACAGAGCCATATAATCCTAGAGATACTGCAGAGGATTAGTCATTAACATGGATTATAAAGGTATTTTCATTGAAACACCAAAATAGAGTCTTGGTCTGGATGCAGAAGGGGCCAGTTAAATATTTTCTTTGGTTGTTTTACTTTAGATTTTGCCTTTGTTGTTGTATAGACCCTGTTCTTCCTGGCTAGCACACAAAATCTTTAAATTGATGTATTTTTCAGTTTTTTATTCAGAGCATTCTCTTTTCTACACATCGGAGCCAGGGCAGTTACATGACTACTATTAGCAATGTTCAGGTTTAACAAATATTCCAAATGGTATAACTAAAGTTTACTCAGTCAAGAGTTATTTCTCTGTGAATCTGTTTGCTGCTGCATACCTATTTCACCACTAAAGATTATTGTAGGAATGAATTATTTTAATATGTACGGAACTGTCAAAATAGTGACATTAGGATAACCTTTACAAGTGATTTCTACATCTTTAAGTGCCATTCTACTAATTGCTGAGCAGTTTGCAATGGGAATTTACAAATTATGCAATGCCCTCATTCCTCTGCCTGTCATAATTCTGATCTTATCACCATAATGAACATTTCAGCTTTTTAAACTATGAAATAGGAAGACCCAGAAATAACATAGACTAGCTACTGTCTAGAAGCCACAAATATGTGCATCTCCATTTGATCTTGTATTAGAGTTGTGTCCCTAAGATTGCACACACACCTAAAATTCTATGTGTACAAAAGTGTTTGTTGTTCTAACATCTAATGTAGGAAAATTTCTGATAGTAAAATTAGCCATCTGCTAATGAATATATATAATGAAAATCCCTCTACACAAAGATCATTTATTCCTCCAACAAAAAGACTTTTGCTGTAGCTAAAACTATGCTGAATACAGTTAAATAATTTGAATGGTAACTGCTAAGTAATTTAGTAGTTGATCCATGATGTTAAGTAGTTTTTGAAGTTACTTATAGTAAAACATCGAGTGCAATTAAAAGTCAAGGCATGTCCATCTTCCCTGACTGATGAGAGCCATTTGAATGGAAAAAAGGCCTTAGTGCAGCTGTTGTAGAAATCACTGTTGTACCTAGAATTATTTTGAGATTAACTGACAGAAGACTGATGGTGTCATAGTAGAGTTTTTAATCTGAAATATACTAACATTTTTCTAATTGGAAAATGTCTAATCTTTCCAAACTTCTCCAGTCTGCAGTGAGGCTGCTCAGTTCTGTTTGTGAAAGGTAAGAGAAGTCTAGAGGAAGCACCCAATGTGGAAAATAATTTTGGCTGCAGCATCCATAGGTATTTCTGCATCTAGTGAAGAATATAGGCATCCAGTAAGATTTTATAGAAAAGGCCACAGCTTATAGGCCTTCAAAAATATCACTAGGTACCCATCTTCATATCAAGGCCACTGGACATCTTCTTAAATCTGGACCTGTTTCTTTATTTAGAAATAAAGACTGAGCAGCATTAAATCTAAAGCCATAAAAAAGAACACAACAGTGGAATCTCAGTGATGCTTCTTGTAAATATTTTAACTCCAGATGGATAAGAAATATTTTTTTTTTTTAATTTCTTAAAAATTTCTTAATCTCTGCATTAACTTTAATCTCCAGAAGGCATTTTCAGAATTGCCACATACATTTTACAGTAAAATATGATCACTTTTTCCAGCATGTCTCTTTAGACTGCAAGGCCTCATCTAAACTAGAGATGAACGTAGCAACAGGCTAGGGGAAGTTGGCAAAAGGGTGTTCTATTTATACAAGATACCCTATTTTAAGCACAAAAGCATTGACTGCACAGAGTACCATGCCCATACAACATGGTCTGTGTGGGGTTAACTTCTCCTTTCATGTTTGTCAGAGTTTTCTAGTGCAGATGCATAATGACTATGGCTTATACCATCTGTTTTCTCCCATTCTTGATTTTAGTTATGCATCTGAGGCAGAGGGGGTGTAAGGTTTTCAAAAGCTGTATTATTCCACTAGATCCTGCCACTGAGAGTACTATGACTATGACAACCCTCCAATAGAAGATTTAGCGATGTTTTACTATTCTTAAATTGCTACTGCTTTTTGACAGTAAAGTTTTTAATCAGTGTGTTTCTTACAGTGATGCACTGTGCTGCAAGCATGCAAACTAAGAGCTCACCTTATGAGGTGCAGTTCTTTTTACCAGGTGTCAAACATCTTCAGGTTACATTTTAAGTAGTTATCTTTGTATCTGTCAGGCCAAAGAAATACAATATACGGAGCTTTTTTGGTTGTTTGAGTTAGTTTTCCCCAAGGTGCTGAGCACATATGTCTTCCCTTTTCATTTTGATTCAAATTCTGCATGCTTTTCACCTCTTTAAACATTCAGATGGATTTGAATATCTCTGGCTATCAGAAATGGCAGCACACAGAAGAGGGATAAGTGAAGATCCCAATCGTTTCCCCTGTTCTCTTAACATGAATGACATGCAACCCAGAAGGAATTCCCTTACCCATAATGGAGCAGGAATAACAGGAGGGGCTTCAAAATTTCAAAAAAACCCATTGGAACATCCTTCAGCAGTGCCTTTTGGTGGTCAGACAGACCTAACATTGCAAATTATTACTCTGGGTATAATAACATACATTCATGTTCCAAATTAATACATAAATATTTTAATATTAAAGTTATATTTTGAAGAAAAAAATCTATCCCTGTTTCTTTTGTGTTAAACTTGCCTTTCCAAAGTTCCTCTGGGTCCTAACAGTGAGTGTTTTGGTATAACTCAAGCAGATTTTGGGGAGGTTAGGTCAGCATCCTGAGGTCTCCACTGGGAGGAGAGTAACATCAGGGTTGGGTTTTCTTTCTCCTCTTTCTCAAGAGTCACATGATGCTGATTTTGATGTAGACGGCATCTTCCTCAACCTTGGGTTTGCTCTGGTTGATTTTTATACATTCTGTTAACTTGGTCTCCCTACATGCTCTTTCTCATCACTGGTTTCCAGTTATTTGGTTTATCTGTTCTCTTTGTTATCTCTAAAAACATGTTTTCACCTGAGCAATTCTAAGTTGTATTGACCTTTGACTGACCATTGTGATTTGTGTTTCCACTGCAGGACCATTAGTATCACCATGTGCCTATACTTGCCCACATCACATTTCATTCTACAGTCATTCAGTGTACACACAGTGAATTCTTGTTATTGCTATAAATTAAAGCTAAACTAAAATAAATTTGGACAATAGTTATCTGATTGCTAGATAAATTGCTATCACAGCTGAACAAGACAAGCCTAGACAAGTCCAGAAACCCTGCACTTGTCAGACCAACACAAAACTTGTGGTCTTTAATAAATAATAGCAAAATTATATTTTACTGGGTTACAGTTTGCCTGCTTCAGCTGTTTCTGGACCTTGTCATTTTCTCTAAGGTTTTACACAAGAATTTCAACCTTCCTTTTAATGTTAGGAACCAATCATAATGGGAAGTGAAGCGACTTTAGCAAGGGATCTGGGTGTTATCACATACTGTATATTTAGGACACCTATTTATTCAGAAGACAAGCCATCATCTGTACTAATAGTATTTGAACAAAATGGGACAAGTCCAGCATAGCATTGTCACCTTCTGCAGCTGAAAACCATAATCCATACCCACACAGACAAATGTATGCATGTGTGGTTCTGTTGATGTGTCTAGAACTTATTGGTGCAATCAGAACCATTACGGTTAGAAACTCTCCTGATGGCAGTTACATGGTAATGAAAAGTGCATGTTATTCTCAGGTGTGCGGTGCAGTACAGTGACATTTTGCTTGGATTGAACTATAATTGAAGGGTGGAGTATAAGCATCTCCTCAGCCTTTTCAGGTCACTTACTTGGTATCTCCCTTTTCAGCAGTGCAGCCCTGATGAGTCTACAGTCAAAAGATCTGAAGATCACTAAGCATTTTACACAGAATGTAGGTGCTGCAGCTGAGGGCATGAATCCCAGAAAGAATCAAGGCATTGTGAAGCTGAGCCTAAGTTTCCAATGGGAATCTAGCACCATAAAATGTTTTTCTGGAAAAGACCTATAAAATGTAGTAAGGATTAAACAAATCTTATCACCAAGAAAAAGCTAGAAGGTAGAGGTAACATCTTTTATTAGACCATCCAATAAATCTTGGAAAAACTTGGAAAGAACTCTTCTGAAGGTGTAATTTTATAGTACTTATTCTAGAAACCCACAGAAGGTCACCTAAAAGCATCCTATCTAAAAAGTGCTATTGGCTGGCTTAGAAATTATCCATACAGAAGTTATCGCTCACAGATAGAATCTACAGGATTTAATCCAAACTATGACAGCATAAGCAATAATTAATAATTCTGGATCTGAAAGAACTCAGCATCACCAGTTATGTTTTAGTTTGATTTGATTTGATCACACTTCAAGAAAAAATATAACAATAAGCATTTTGAAAAAAGGGAAACATTTAATCAACAGCAAAGTGCTCTTCAGTTATTAAGCTTCCTTTCACACACTCTGTCCACATGAAGTAAGCTAATGACTAGTAAAAGTTACCAGTATTAAAATACTACAGTGCAAATAACAGTGCCATTACTTGTTTTATTAGTTTATGTGTCTCATTAAGTACAATAGACCCATTAGTGCTGAAACTTAATAGCAGTTATGATGGTGCAATCACAAAAATAATTTTTTGTAATACTTCTTTTTGTAAATACAGGAAGTCTGAGAAAAAGTTTCCTTTCCTTGCCCTTACCTGACCAGAGATGTTGGGTGAAATTAAGTTTTCGATGCTGAGTTGCAGCAAATTAAGAGACCTAGGTAGAACACCCCCCAGCCCATACCTCACACCCCAGGGGCAGCAGTGAGTCTGCACTGCCCTTTTTATGCTTGGGTGGAATAATCAAACCCCACAGGTTTAAGAGCAAGAAACAAAGATCATAGCCAGAATCTAACTGGAGAAGTGTAGAAAAAAGAGGGGAGCACGTTATGAAGAAGAGTGGGAAACCAGGCACAAAGAAGAGTAAGTAGAGATTAATAAGTAACCAGGAGAGGGAATCGGAGGAGATAGATGGGAAGAGTATGAGAGGGGTAGCATAATGCTAAAATATTAGACTACACGAGCAGTAAATCCAGCGACATTTTAAATTAAAACCAATTCTGTTATTTTATATTTTTCTAAAATGTCAAGGTGCACACTAGTTGATAAAGTCAATTTGCAAAAAAATAATTAATGACTGCAAGTACTACTGTCTTTATTATGGACATAGCTGTTGTGCTACTTTTTTTTTTTTTTCTCATTTCAAAGAGGAGATTGCTTAGTTCCTTACTTAAACTTGGGTTTAAGATTTAACCTCAGGGGAAAAAAAGTGTATGTCATGGAAATCCTGCCTATACTGAGGGAGAGCTTTGCCCTACACTGTTTTTCTGAAAGCTTTCCCTAGTTTAGTTATGCTTTTTCTATTATATACATAGAGTTTGAGCCTCTATGGCACCTGGATTTAGTATGCTGCATCCTGACCTTTTAGAAGGGAGGTAGCTTCTGAGTCTATGGACTGTTTAATGCCAAAGCCCAGGTGTGGTCTCTGTTGCCAATCTTTCCACAGACTTTGAAATCAAGGGCTGCTACCTCTTGCTGTACTGCAGTTTCAAACAATTTTTGATTCTGGAAAAAAACAAGGTATTCATTAATGACTCTATCAACAGTATTTCTGACAGAAAACCAAAACAAAATCTGGTTATGGCTTTTACAAAATAGATGACTATATAGGACGACATAAGACAGGCAAATAGATTGTACTATTTGCAGAATAACTCCCTTCTGTTCAAGTTTGCATTTGTCTCATTGGCTTAAAAAACAAATTGTGGAAGTAAGTCCTTTGCTTCAGAACTAGAGATTTTTTAATTATTGTTCTTGCTTAGAACAGGAGACTGAATTGTAGAGTAGAATCTCTGAGGTTTTGGTTTAAGAACTTTAGGAAGTCTGATGTTGGTCTAGATAAAATATACAGAACTAAATAGACCATGAATGGTGTTTGTAGAAAAACTTCTGTGCTTCAGAATTTAATACATATTTCTATCCTGTGCAATACATAAACAAATATTTTGTGGCTTAAATATGCTCAGCCTTGTGTTCCTTTAAAATTCACTGGCATAAATTTTCTGCATCTTCACTGATAGCCAGGATGTGTCATTGTAATTTCCATTTAAGTTGGACACACCTTATGCCAACTGCTTTCAAATTATAAAAATTAGTTTTTAAACTTCTCTCTGAATGATGCATGAGATCTTGGATATTGCAACAAATGTAGTTGAGACAGGTCAGTAGATCTTGACTATTTTTATTTGCTGTCTGTGTAGGCCTGGAAACTGAGAAAAAAACAGTGAGGGAACCTTCAAATTTAAAGAGAGTTTCTTTGCCTGAGCATACTTGAGTGATACTTCTTGTGAGACCAAGAGATTGGTTAAATGATGTTCATCCTGCTGTGGCTCTAGTTCCACTGGAATAATGGTGGAAGAGAAATTTTAAAAATGAAAAGAGAGAAGTTAATATCTGAGGTATGCAAAAATAAAGACATCTTACGTTAAATAAATAAAATATATCTCATGGGGCTGTTGATCATACTGGCTTGATTAAATATATGTGGCACCTCGTTCTGCCTTGTGAAACTCTCCTGTTCTTCCTGTGAAAGAGCACTATCCCCATGATGTACTGCTGAGGAATGCAAGGCAGATACCATCAGGAGGGATCAATGAAGGCAAGAATATTCAAATAGTGAAATATCTACCTTGGATTATATCCTAATTGGATATTACATTACTCTAAATTTATTTCACTCTCGTATTACCTTATTTGAGTCATTAGAGACTAATGAAAGCTAATATCAATTAGTTAAATCCTTGTTATGTTTCATCTAACAGTCGTCTGTGAACTGCACTGTATAAGAAATAGGCACTGATGCATTTCCTAATTAATAAAATAATACTTTGGGAGGAGGAAGGGAAGGGAAATGCCTTTTCAGATTTCCTGTAATTCTTCATAATTCAAAAAGCTTGGTTGTTTTCTTATGAATTTGTAATTGAGAATCCATTATCTCGTGTGAAAGTATAGTGCATTCATTTCCCCTTTTTTAAAAAAATAAGATTTTACTCATAGAGGTAAACAGTAACAAAGAGCTGTGGTAAGATACCTTCTGTGAACTGTCAACTGTCAAAAGAGATCCCCTGTGTCAACGTCACTCAGGACAACCTCCTGCTCTTCTTGAATCTGGAGATTCAGGTCCTACACTTGCCTTTTCCAGACCATTTCTAAGCTTGTCCTTTCTAAGTTTTAACTTGGATAAACTATATTTGCCCTGGATACCTGTATTTCCTGCCTAGGAAATCTCACAAGTAATAGAACTTACCTCAAAATGAGGACTCTAAAGAGATGCAAGAGGTGATAAAATTATAACACATTTTCATTATTTAATACTCAAAAAGCGTCCTCATTTCAAGATGCTCCAACAGTCAGTCAGAATGCGCTGGAAATCCAGTTCCCCTGTTAAGGCAAGTATTACTCCCAGATGTTTCTGGTCAACCTCCCTGTCCTCTGCAGAGATGTATATTGCAATGAACGCACGTTGGGTTTTCCTTCTTCAACAACCAAAAATCAGGTGTAAGTCCAGTCCTTTAAATGACGAGAGCAAAGGATTGCTCGCTTTGTATCCTTCAGTCCTTAATGCTGTAAGATAGCTAACTGCACATAAATGTGCTTAAAGACTATACACCTGATTAAACCACAGTTTGAACACCCTTCAAGGATGCAACTGGCATCTGAACATGGCTGAAACTCTGAAGACAGCATGCTTGGCATCTGTGGGGCAGGAGAAAGGCAAACTGTAAACAACAAAGGCATGTAGCACGGCACCTGCATCAGCTACCTGCCGATAAATCTTTGAAGGTGCTATGCCGCTGCTGAAATACTTTTAATGGTGGGTATTTTTAACTTTTGTTGTTGAGAATTCATCTGTCCCACTGAGCTTCATTTCTTTTGTGACACTGAGCCTCTTTAAAACTGTAAATAATGAAAGCACAATTTTCTTTGTGCTCTGAAAGTTCTCCTCTTCACAAAATATTAGAATAGAAGTTCAAGAGCATAAATAAGCTTTTCCATAAAATCTAAGCAGAAATATCTGTCTATTGAGTATTTTGTTTACATTTTTGACAACAGGGAGTAAATTTTCAGTGCACGGCTTGATATTTTATGGAAGATTCAACTCTCATTAACTTTAAAGAGAGTTTTATAACTTGTCATTCATGTATCATATGAAAGCTAACTCTTGTGTGTGACCCCTGAGTATCTACTCTTTCATAATTTTAACAAAGTATCCAGTATTTGTGTCATTATTGGCAATGCAATAACATTTATTAAAAAAATTTATCACCAGCATTGAAGACTACAGCTGTGGATAAAAGAATGAGGGCATGCTTTGTTGAAAACTGCCAGGACTCTGCTAATAAATGTGCAGTGCCACATAGTTATTGGCATTGCCATAGGGAAAAATATTTTTGCTCTAATATAGCAAAATGAAAAACAGTCATTGTTCATCATCCCTTATTTGAAGGTCTTCCTGTATATAGATTTGGCAATGCCAGCACATGGCAATGTTACCTGCTAAGAAGTAGAGATAATTTAAAATTTGTAGACAAGAAGTTTTGTGGTGGGAACACTGCTCTTAAACACTAGAATTGTGGGTTCTGTTCCCATTTGTCCTGGTGTCCTGCAATGTAATATTGGGAAGGTCACCCTCAACTGCATTTGAGAGGGTTTTGGTGGGGATTATGTGCTTCATTCTCCTTCCTCCTTATACTCACTCCTCCACCTTTCCCATGTTCCCTTTTGTAAACTATGGCACTGTCCTCCTTGTAAGGAATTTTAAGATCAATTAGTAAGAAGATATGTGTAAGAAGTAGCATAGGTTATAAGGTTAACAGTATGATTTCAATGAACAAGAAACGAGCTGAAATGAAGTTGCATTAGCACAAGAAGTTAGCAGCTTGTTTGTGTCCATTCAGTAATACCACTGGCAGTGCTGAGATGCATAATTACATAAAGTAGCGGATATACACCAGGCTCTTTTCAACATCCACCTTCTATGTCTAAATTTATTCGTATCATTGGAGTTACACTGAGATTAATCAGAAATTCATTCAGTAGTGGTCACTCAAGCTTAAGATTTAGAAAACTGTCATTCAGTTACTGTAGAGGGTACATGATTTTGGTTCTGATAGTGGGCTTCCAAAGGCAAAATTTAGCATTTCTGGACTGATCTGCACTCTATGCTAAGATATTCTGGCTGTCACAGGAAGAGCTGGGAGGTATCTGGAAGATAAATAAGCTGCAGCATTTCCATATTTTGCATCCAGCTGCATACTGGGAAATGGTTTTATATACATAAACTAATTTCCAAAGGGGCTCAATGTTACGCTTCAAGGGATTTACAAAACCCTTGTTTCCAAAAAAAAGTAAGGAGGAAACTTTGCATCCTTACAGATTCAAGAGCTAGAACGGAGATTTGGCACCAGAAAATGATACAGAAAATTCAGTTTTAGTTATTTGCATCTGCAGTTTAAAAGAGATGCAATAGTGCCAAACAAACAGAGCTCAGCAGGATAGTTGAATGATCAAGGAAACTGCAAGAAGCTGAGCTTGCTTAAATTATGCCATGTTTTGTACAATCTTGTTAGTTTGTATACACAGACTATAGTCCCATTTCAGGACCCTTTGCAAGGCATAAGAAAAAATATTCCTAGGAATGGCAGAATGTTTGTTTAATTAGGTTTGAAAGATTTGATTATATAATGGAATATACATGACAGTAGACTAAACTAAATGTTGGGGATTCTGATTTAATGTCTGTATATGCATACAAAGAAGGCATCACAATAATTGGAGATTGTTCTTTTTTCACCTATTCCCCTACCTGGCTGTGTTTAAATTACAAAGTTATCACCACAATAACCTCACTATTAAATATCTGAGAAAAGACTCAACATTTACATTTTATAGTTTTTAAATATAAGTCAAGGCAAGAAAATTACAGCATTAAAGGATGATTGAAAAGTCAAGATGCCTTGGTGCAATATCAGACATTGCACTGAATCAGCTCCCTTTTATTCTACTGTTAAAAAAAAGAAAGAAAAGAATCCCCACAGGTTAGAATGGCTTGTAAACCATGAAGTCTTTATGAAGTACTGTCAAGTCAAAACTGGGACAAGAAAACTCCTAAAACAGGCTGCTTTTTGTTGTCATAGTACAGGGTAGCTGCTAGGGATTATTTTACAAGGGAAGAAAATTATAGAGAAACCAAAACATCTTCGCAGAACATTGCTTTAATGCAACAGCAGACCCAGCTCTGCAAGGCGCAGAGCGTTTCCTTCTTCTGAGCTTCTGAGGACTTTCAGATAGAATCATAGAATCATAGAATTGTCTAGGTTGCAGGGGACCTTGAAGATCATGAAGTCCAACCATCAACCTAACAGTGCAAAAAACCACCACTAAACCATGTGGAGTATAACGGGACTTAAAGATGGTTAACACTATATGGCCTGAAACTGGACCCTAACTTCGTGATTAACTCCCAGATTTTTCCTGTGAATGTGCTAGGCCTCCAGATATCCCACTCAGCAGAAGCACCAGACTTAGAGTGTAATTGCCTCCAACCTTATTTAGGCAGTAGAGAGTTAAGCACTACTGGAAATGAGGTCAGAGTTGCAGTGGCCTGAATTTTCCCTGGCAGTGTCTCTTTTGGTTCCATGGCTCACATAGGGAACTTAGGGCTCTCAAGCTCAGTGCCCCAAGTCAGAAGGGATAACTGTAAATTATTTGTCTTGAAGTAGACTGACTGTTCACCAAGTGCAGAGAGGGGAGCTCAGTTTGCAAACACCCAGGAGGGGGAAAAAGCCCTTTCACTGTTAGTTACTGTTGATTGTGTAAAATGCCGCCTCTTCTTCTCAGAGCAGCATAGGTTAGAGCGTGAAACAGTCTCATGCTTGATGTAACAACTTCCTTTCCCACCTGTAGGCAAAGTTAGTGTTGATTATGCATTTTCTAGAAGTGCTTCTTTAAAGGCTGATGGATGTTATGCTGCTGATAAACAAGACGGGCTTACATTACTCCAAGGTGCTGGCCGTGATGGCAATACCACTGGGTATGTCACAAGTGGCACCTTGTCAAGAGACAACCAGGCACCTAAGGGAGTCTTATCCCTTCATCACTGTAGGGTTATGCTTGAATTTATACAGGAGCCACTTGGTATGTTACTCACATTAATGCACATCCCAAGTGCCTCTGTTCTACTCACAGTATTCACAGGAACTCCCGCAGCTAATTAGCAATTTACAGTCATATGTACACTATTTTCAGAAAAGAGTGAGAGGAAAAAAAAATGTCTACACTTGAAGTTGCATCGTTGATGGCAAAACTTGATTTGATTTTATGGCTATTAAATTAAATTCAAAGTGTCAGATCGTCAGTCCTGGTGACTGAAGTTTCCTTCAAGGGATAATAAAGCAAAGAGAATGCTTTCTCCAGTATGGGAAAGTTCCTTTTACACATGCAGACACCCACACACTTGCTTAAGCACTATGTGTTGTGGAGGGACTGATTTTCTAGTTTGTCCTTGTGCTTAGCTCAGAGTCTTGCTGAGACAGTCAGCAGTGAAATTGCTCCCAACTTAACTGTGTAGGGGTGGCAATAATGGATATGATGCCCCTTACATTATAATCATAGGCTTATATGATATACTCTTCAGACATATAAAATGAATGGAGGCAATGAAGAAAATATCTTCAACTATCTTTGAGCCAACAGATCCCCTGATTTTTAAAAAAAAATCGGTGATAGTTTCATACAGATTTGCACAGTTACAAAATACACAACTTTTATAAGTTGTTTGGAAAGTCCAATGACTAGGTCTCCCCTTCACTTACACTTACCCCATACCAAGATCTTCAGAAATGTTATCCCTGATTTACACTAAACACACGAGAAACCATGATAACAGTGCTCAATTCTGAACTTCAATTCTTACATTTCTGTCAGAAATCAGCTTTTCCCTCTTAATCCTATTTTGTTATATTCTCTTTTGCTTCTCCTCCCTTGCATTTCTTAACAGGCCCCTTGGCTGCTTTTATATAGCGTCTATCTTTACCAGCCTTGTTATGTTCAAAATATACTTTTGATTTTAAGGCTTATTGGCTTTTGACTTTAAGATGCAGAAAGATAAAGAGTTACAGCTGTGGTCAGAAAAGTATTCCTGTTTACCCATATTTTAATGTTTGTCTGTACGTTCAACAGTGGGAATAAAAGCAAAAATAGCATGTAGCTTGAGTGGGAAATCACCAGATAAGACTTATGATTTCCTAAACAGAGTTACACAGTCTTCTGTGATAAAGTCTGTCCTGTAGTAACACTTGTTGCTTTTTTTATCCAGAGACTAGTTCATTAGCCACAACATCCAATTTTAAGCATATAAATTTCAAGTGCCTACATTTTGTGGCCCAGTTAGGAAGGTAATATTGCTGTACTTCCTGTATAATCAATGACTGGTAAGAAGGACAAGTGGATTAAAAAATTAAATATATTCCAACTGAAGCAAATCAGAAGAGGCAGAGATGATCTGGAGAATTTGGATTTGTGCCTCTGCACCAAATTAAATGAGTTAAGCCAAAAAAAAAAAAACCAAAACCAAAACTCTTACTTAGCAATGAATATTTGGTTATTTGGATATTTTAGTATTTGGCTTCTATGCCTACTCAGGACAAAAAAGCATGCTATAAATGCATTTATAAAATTGTTGAAAAAGTAATAGCTAGAACAAAAAAAAAGTCTGGAAAAAATAATTCAGTAGTGTCACAAGTTTTACATCTTTTCCTTTGTTTTAATAATAAAATGAGCTTTAGTTGTAACATGAGCTATTTCATTTTGTATCTGTTGATTTTGGTGTCTAGCTAACTGCTGTGGTCAGTACATGGTGGTCTCTGCAGTTCTGTGTTTTTCATGTCCCACTTTCTCCTGTGTGTGCAGGCTGGATGTGTCTCTGGCTGGCTCTAATGCAATCTCCCATAACACATTATGGTCTTTCTTGTTACTGTCACTATACAGTTTATATTTTGCATAGTATCCTCTGTATCCATTACATTGTTTTAGGCACAGGCCCAAAGCTCTCGAGCTTCCTTGGAATTAATGTGAGGGTATATTTTGGCATCATTAGGACAAAACCATTCTGCAGTCTCCAAATCTTCAGTTATGAAAAGTAAAATACATTTAATGTGGTTAAAGAATTTTTTTACAGAATTATTTCATAAAATAGAACTAACATAAGTATATAAAAGATCACAGAAGAAAAGATAAATATGGAAAATAAAATCTTCATGGCTTTTAACGCTCATTGAGAATGATAGCAGTTTTCTGGACTGTACTTTCTTATCAGCTATTGCTTTTTATCCCAAGGAACTGAGATGATAGATACTTTAAGAAAACATCTACTGAACACATGTAACCATCCCATTGTGGTCAGTGCCCTCCATTCCTCACAATACAGCAGAATAAACATTACCCAGGTTTAAGTGTGACAATTAAAAACTTATGCCCCGAGGAAAAAAATCTCACTCTTCACAAACTTTTGATCTGTTGGATTTCTAGTGGGACAGAGTTAAAACTAATATTTTCAGATTAAATTTTCTTTTTTAAAAGATCAGCTTTTTCCCACTAATGTTGACTGTAAAATTTCTACCAATTCAGTAGAAACAGAGATAAACTAATATTTAATCCAAGGGTCTTCAAGCTAAACTCTTGAGAGAACTTGAGTTGGCAGAAGAAAATATTAGTAATTTTGTGAGAATTTCAGCTTGAAAACAACTTCACTGTTCTTTAAATGACACAGCAAGCTTATTTTTTATTTTAAAAAAATTACTTAATTTTAAAAATTTAAGCAAGACTGAGAGATTTTAAGGACTTTTATTGAAAACCAACAACTTGATGAAGCAAGTACAAGTTGTTTTAGAGGGGCTGAATCTCAAATGCTTTAAAAAAAAAGAATTTGAAGAAAGTGTAAGTTGTGAGATCTAAAAAATATAACTTACATTTCCAGAACAAGATTATAAATCTGAGGTCCTCCGCCTATCATATAATTATTTTAGAAGACAAAGCAATTAACTAGTAGAACTCCAGACTCATTCTCTCAGAAAAAGCAGATATACATTTTGTTTAAAAATAAATGTACTTCCTCTAGCAAAAAAAAAAAAAAGATGCTTGTTCATCAATTTTACATGTTTTACAACTTTTATTACCAGAAGCTAGCCTTACTCTATAGTTGAAAATGTGTAAGAGGCATCTTGCATAGTCTCTGAACTCAACGATCCATTAAATAAGTGCTTTTAATCTCTTGACAGAGGGAGATAATATAAACTTTGAGAAAATGCTTCACTCTCAAACCCAGCACGTTGCTGACCTGCTTCAGAAACACAGGGGTGGTCACCCAGAAAGTTGGCTCTCCCAAAGTGTCAGCCTGGGAGCAAGCTGCTCTCCAGCTCACCGCAGCTACTCGCCAAGAAGAGAGCAGCAGCTCTGCACCCACCTGTCATCCCAACAAGCAAACAGCATGGAAATGCAAAGGAATCCAGAGCACCTCTTCATCCCTGAATGTGATTATCGTAACCAGACTGCAGTGTGATGCAATGAGAACATAGGTATGAGGTGGGAAATGTTCCAGTTCCCTGTGATAATTTCTGTTTATTTTGATGAAATTCAGAATGCATGTGAGTAACAGAAAAATATTTGCTTCTCATCCAAACGCTGTGTTTCGGAGGAGTGGTTCTCAATGGAAAAAGTCCAGTCTTTGTTTGTGTGGCAGCTTGACAGGAAGCTCTTGCAGCCTAGCTTTGCAAATCCTACTAAAAGCCACTTGGTAGAATATTAATCTGTTTCAAAATGTGAAATGTTTTACTAAATTGCCCAGAAAATTATTCTGGTTCAAATGTCATTTCTATAAAATACCAGTCCTTTCAGCTAAACACAAGCTTAAGTTTCATGGAACTTAGCGGCTCCTTACCAGTAGGAACATCATTGGACATGTTGCTGAGAAATTGTTTAATTTTAAACATGCAATTTTATGCTGCAGGTATCAGGCACGAAGATTACTCATGGCTCCTTCTTCCCCCACTTAGCCCTGGTCAGAGCAGGAGATTAGCAGCCAGACTGACCATGAAGATTTTCACTTGGCATGGCCCTGTCTATTTTGCAGGAGTCTCCTGCAGTTCCCCACTGTCTCACACTGCACAGGGGAAGGGAGCGAAGCAAAAATGCTGCCAAAAGAAAGGAAAAGTGGAAGAAACAGCTTGGCATTTTCCCACCACTGCCGGTATATTGCAGCTATACTTCTTTTTGTTTGCTTTCTGACAGAGGTGCTGGTGGTTCCTCTGAAAACGCTGTCTGGGATGTGAACACTTGAGTGAGAGGGAGGTTGCAAGGACAGGATGAGTCAGCCCTGCTGAGATGTTTTACTTCAGTGCGTAGTACCTTCCCGGCACTCAGTGCCTGTCTTACTGGATGGAAAGCTTATATGGGAGAAAAATTCCTGTGAAACTCTGCTCCAGAAGATCAAAGTCATAAGCTTCTGAAAATCATACTTGGGCATTTGTCAGGAGAAAAGAGAGGAGAGGGATGAAGGGAGCGGCAATGCAGAGACCAAGTCAGGTCTGAGAAGGTGTGATCTTGGGATACACAGGAGCAGGAGAACACGACAGGACTTCAGCTGTGAAGGAAATGGAGAAGAAATCAAAAAGCAGTTGTGGAGAATAATAGAGAAGTTTTTAATTACTATGGCATTTTTCTTTTCTGAACATTAGAGTGAATGCTTGGATCTGTTTTTCTCAACTGTCACAAACTGCTGTGAAATGCATTAGCAAGGTATAATTTGCATAGCATATAGCAAAGTATAGGAATCAAGTATGCCTACATGTACAAACAAGTGCAGACAGCTGTATCTTGTCGGTGCTTTTGTGTGAAGCCAGGTTTAATGCAGAAGCTGTAAAGTCACAGGATATATTACCGATAGGATAACACCGTACCTAGGGTAACTTGGCTTCTAGGCTGGGTCAGGCTGATGTGCAGAGGCTGGGAGCGCAACTGTCGGTCTTATTTATCTAGGAAGCGCATTGGTGAGCTGGGAGGGACCACACAGCAGTCCAGCAGAGCGCTGCATTACCTCTCTCCCCACTGCCTCTTCCACAGGGAGGCCTAGCCAGGGGATGACTTGCAAGTACTTTAGCTCAAGTGGCAAGGGCCTGTGCATTTCACTTCGAAAATAAAAAGGGTGAAAGGAAATGTCCATGTGCTTTGGAAAAAAAAATCCATTGCAGAGTCTAATGAGAAAATGGACATTTTCTGTGGAGAGAAAATGTAGAAGAAATAAGTTTTCCAACTTGTTCTAAGATAAATCTTGTTGTTAATCAATATGGGAGATAACATGCATCTGCATACTGAAATTTTTAGTTATTATTTTGCTCTTTAAAAAAAAAAGAAAAACCCTAGGCAATTGTATCAAACTAGCAGCACTGCTTTGCTAAATGAAAGGTAAGATTGCAAAGCCAGCTGCTCAGAGTAAGGAAAAGCTGTAATGAAGATTACCAGTGCTCCCTTTGTACATCTGCGTTGGAATTAATTACATAATCATACAGATTTTTTTCACAAAACTCCTGCCTTATTCAGGGCAAAGCATAAATGGAGCTCACTGAATGGGTAACTTCAACATTTCAAATACGATGAGCTTTCAATATTCAAGTGATTGATTCCAAATACTTAAAAATTGGTTTGGTTTGCATACAAATTGATCCTGAATTAGGCAATGGTCATGTCCATGATGAAAACACTTCAGTTAAATGACACATAGAGAAAGCTTAATTGATACTTTATGGTTTCTCAGCAGATGTCTGCATTCAAATGGAATTACTGTAAAAGAATTTGCTAGAAAGATGTAGGTAGTGTATCTGAATAAATCATTTGCATTTGCTAAAATGAAGTTATATGCAGTAGGAGGTGCTGGTTTTATCAGCGAGCCATAAACATGCCTTTATTCTTGTCTCTCTTTTTCATATTGTGCATTAATATGAATCTAGAATGGGAGTGATTCCTTGTACATTATACCAGCTTCATGCTGATGCAACTCTCTTAATTTCAGTCTTTTACCATCCAACTGCCTATTATCATGGTAGAACCCAGTCTATACATATATATAGTGTATTTAATGCCCTAGAATTTGTTTTTACAGAAAGAATGAAACCATATGAGAATTTCATAGGGCTAGGAATTTAACTTCTAAGTTAAAAGTGGGGCATAGCTGAAACAAAGGATTTTGTACTGCCCTTGGGGAAAAAAAAATGTCAGGGGAAAAAAAAAACAGCAGAAGAGTAAAATTTCACATGTGGCTTCTAATAAGATTGTGAGTTCTAGTTCATTTTCCCCCTCTTCCAGTCTCAGTGTAAGTGAGTATGCATTTACCGTATGTCCTTGCAATGCATTCTGTCTTTGTAACCCTATTCTCTCCCTGTACTAAAGCCCTCATGAGGCTATGAAGAACATTATGCAGAAAAATAAATGCAGATTGGATGTCAGTATGTGAAATGAAATGCTGCCAGTGCTTTTTATCCGTTCTGCAATTTGATCCAAATGCTGTGATTAGGTTACTGTGGTTAAGATTAATGGGTAAATTATTTTCCCACAAGAAACCACCGCTTTTCTCCACTTAATTACCAGATGTTAAAAAAAGAACAAGTAGTTATTCTTCTGTGTACTCATCTGTGCCCTTTAGCTAATTACAGGCAAATTCAAAGTGATTTCATGTAGCTTTTGCTGTGATGTTGCAGGATTCTTAAGGTTAACAAAGATTTGTACCTATAACATATCCTGGCATGATGTCATACACTGATAGTCATTATGTTAGCTATATGTGGCCCTTCAGACAAGTGCTTTGTCAAACAGGTAGGAGCTGTAATGTTTTACAGAGTCTCTTGCTCCCTGCTTCTTTTACATGCATGGCTGGGAGCAGAAGAAAGCCAAAGTCCCAGACAGTGTAATAGGCTGTATAACTCAGACCCCCTTCATACCCTGAGGGCAAGTTCATAATTTTTAAGATTTTACAAAGGTAAACATTCTACAAAGAGGAACTGGAAAGGTTCAAATGCATACACTGGCGAACACCAAAACTTCTAAACTGTACTGGAAAAGGGAATCCTTTATGGTATTTCTGCACTGGTAGAGCAGCACAAATGAGTCACGACAGGCTTAAGTGTCCTGGTCACTTTGTGGAGATACAAAGGATTCACAAAGCTGAAGATGGGAGAGTTGGACTGTTGACATTTTAAAGGGAGATAAGTTTTGTATATTGAGATATGAAAAAGGGAGCTTCAAGACACTCATCTGATTAATTTCCTGGGGTTTTCAGTAACCTTTCACTTTCAGTTTCAGGTTTTCACTTACCCTACAGTCTCTGCTATTTGAGCAACATATTTGAAGATAGTATTTTGTGTTTGATAGATTTCCACCTGCAGACTGGCAGACACAGTATCAGTACGTTAAAGTCTTTGAATTGAATTAGTGAGCCAAACACTCCTACTAATGTGTAATAGAACACTCTCCTACACTTTATCTGTACTTCCTGTAGTGAATCCAAACCCAAAATTATGATTTCATACAGGATTGTGAATAACTAGAGCTGCAATTCTTGCATAAACTACTGTTTAGTTTTAGCAGACAGAAAAGAACTTTGGTAGACACTCTGTGTAAGTCAGTACAGTCTTCATTTCAATCTGTATTTATGAAAATATCACAGGTGTTAAAATCCATGCAGGTATCAGTAATTTTAATTTTTATTTTACTTTAGTATTATGATTGCAAATATTTTGTTGACGTTAATACTGTAAGTATGCTATTGCAGTTGTACCATTATTGCAGTTGTGATTAGCACTACATATGGCAGTAGGTCTTCATGTTTTGTAGTTTTCTCCAACAACCTTCCTACAGTTATTCATAACTGTATCAGTGGTATTGAAATCTTATGGTTTATTGTTATTTATTTGTAATTATCATCTATGCTTATGTTTACAGTAACATGTCACGTTACCTACTATGATCGGACAACAGTCGATGCTGAGAATAAAACATCCATACCATGTGTGCTTTGGTGCTTTTCTTTGGACTAGCTCTAGTCTGATTCCATGGATGGGAAAACTTTAAAAACAGTCTATTATAAAACAGAAAGTGAAGTCAATAAAAGTTGTTACTGTCACTCCTTTCCAAAGTTATACAAAAATGCAAAAATCACTATGATTTCCATGAAAACAGAAGAAATCACCCAACTCTAAGTCTTTCACCTGCAATTAAAATTGATCACAAATTCAAAGATTTTTTCTGTCAATCTTTCTTTTTTTTTTTTTGCATGTGTTTGACAAAATCGAGAAAAAATTTGTTCTTGGGGATTTCCTAGTTTTCCTGTTGAAAAACAAGAACAATAAACAAATAAAAATTGGTAGCTTTTCAATTTGAAAATCAACACATTTTTAATGATACATTGATAAGTAAACAATATTCTTTTTTCAAGAAAACAAATTTTTGTTTTATTTTTTTCCTTTTTAAATAAGAGCACATTTATATATTCACAAACATCGTCCATACCTCCCTTAAGGAACGCCCTGCTACTTCATGCAAGACTACGGTTTGTGATTTAAGTTGTGGTAAATTCATTCTGGAAATATATATATATTGGAATTGGGGTGTCCCACATCCATTGTGAATTCACAAGTTAGGGATAAGGATGAATTTTCCCTTGACTTGTGATTGACACATGGATTTCCCTGACAGTTTTCCCAGTAAATGAAATGTTCCCATTACTTGAAAACTTCTGTATAGTTTTGTCTTTTTCAATAATCGGCTGGTACAATCTGTTAAATTTTATCTAAATTTGCCAACTGGTTTACCTGATGTAAAGTGGCTTTTTTTTTTTGCAAATAAACCATTCAATAATCTGTTCACAGACATGTCAGATAAGTTTCTCCCTTTGCTCCTTCAACCGTTTTTTATCAAATTATTGTCATTTGTATTCCAGTAGGATATATTGCCTCCTGCTGAGACAGGGCTCCCTCACAGTAGCCACACAGAGTGAGAAACAGTCCCTGGCCTGTATGGTTTACTAATTGGCCAGATAAATGATGGGAGGTGGGAACTTACTTAAGGAGATAATAGAGGTCATTCACGGGGACAGCACTGGAAACCTTTACTCATTACACTGAACTCCAATGTCATGCTGATGGACCTCCTAACAATGTTTAAAATGCACAGTTGTTTGAGCTGGGGAAACAGAAATTAAACACACTACTTGAATGTATCTTCCCCTGCCAGTCTTTCTCGGGCTTTTTTTTTTTTCTTTTTAATCAGAAAAAATATCTGTTAAGACTTACATAGCATAAGTTTCTTCTGTTCCTCCAGGTAATTCCTTTATGTTTGTCCCGTTCTGGCAAAACATACAGAAATAAGCTAGATCATTCTTCCAGCCTGTTATACACATGCACTTTGAAATGGCAGATAAAGTCTAAGGTTTAAGAAACAATTCCAGCATCTCCTTAACAGGACCAGAGTTGCTGGCAGGCAGTAAGGCTCTCTATATTTGTATTTAACGGGAATTAACCCATTTTTGTTTGTAGTGTGTCACTTCTACACAAACCTCCTAAGCTTTGTCAATCTGAAGAAATATTGTAATCATTACTAACTGTGTAAACTGACATGCCTATCGGGAAATGTGTTCTTGATATCTCACCTACATGCTTACTGAAGCTTTCAATGCTGACTTTATCTGTCTTTCTCAGATTAGGCATAAAAAAATATAGACACATTTTCCCTCATATTTAATTATTATTTTGTAAAAAATCATCAAATATGCCTCTTTCTGTCAGTTGACATGGCTACAGCAGAAGATTAAAACATTAAGACTTTCTATTCATACTGTTCCTTGTGAAAAAGAAACCTTTCACTGACTATTCTGTGGTAAAATGGATTATCATAAAACAGGGCATCATGTTTTCCTGGGAAAATATGTCATCTGTTTTGCTTTAATCTCCTTGCAGAGAAATTGTCACAAGCGTCTTCCATATGAATTTTTTCATTATCCCATTTGACTGACTAACATTAAATGTCACTGTAAGGGCACCTAAATAAAGCAGAAGAACACCTATTTCTGTAGCTATTCCTATTGTTGTCAATGGAGTTTAACATCAGATTGATACAGAGAGGAAAGTGGTATGCATATTGCTTTCCAGGGACTGTAAGATGACTTTGAAACAAAGCCACAATTGCTAAACTCCTAAACACTTTACCTACTGGGTTGATGCAGATCCCAGTGAACTTCTCCTAAAATATGAAAAAGATGGATAAAATAGATCAATCTAGAAATCTTAGGGCAACATTTTCTCTACTGTGAATAATCCTGTCCTTCACCTAGCAAAGCAATACTTCTGGTTAATACAGCAGCATCTCTACAGTGAGGATTATATTCAGCTGCACTTTGTCTTTGGAGAGCAAAGAGAGCAGAAAGTTATGATGGGATTACAGATAATAAAATTAATAAAGCCACATTTTTTAGTTTGTAAAGTGGCCTTGAACTGAAATTTTCTAGGATTGCAAAAAAAGGTAAAAAGAAAATACTTTACTCTTGACCAAAGCAATTGTTATGCCCTGAGATTTATCATACTTCTGTATACCTTCTACTCACCATGCACATTTGGATTCTTGTATAAACACATTGCTGTCAGGTTATGGAAATTAAGTTTGGTTTGGAGAAAAAGATTTCCTTAGTTTACAGGTCACCTCATTCTGTTTGTGTAAATGAGACAGAGACCCAGATATACAGTCTAACACAGAGAGTGACATTTACCTTATAGCTAAACTTGTTAAATAAGTTCATAAAAACATGAGTGATGTCGCTCGTGGGAAGCAGAATGTGCTTCCATTTTCTGCTGTCATGTCATTCCTGAATTCTGGATTTTCTGTTTAGTTCTGGGGGTCGGTTTGTAGGTTTCCAAATAAAGAGTGAATAGTATGTGCTGTGTGGATGAATAAAGTCTGCTGCTTTTCTTTGCTTTGCTTTTCCTTTCCTTTTTCTTCTTTTTTTTTCTTGACAGTTATAAACTGAGGTAATTATAGTTCACTATTCAGACATAAAACATGGTTTCATTTCGAGTCTTAAATAGTATTTGGACTGCAAGATTCCCTTATGTGTAGGCACTGAGTGACTCATTCAAAACTGAATAGATTTTAAAATAAAACTAGAAATTCATTTTGTGAGAGTGTCTTAATAGAAAATCAGTCCGAAAAACAATTTGTGCCATGGAAAGGATTCTACCCATCCAAAAAATGAATTAATTTCCTTAGTGCTTTCAAATGTCAGTAAAGGTTGGATTTAGTTTAAAAAGTTGTTAAATGACTCAGAGTTTTTTTTTTAAAAATCCCTTTTTTTTAAATTTTTACACTAAGTTTCCTGAAGAATTCACCATAATTTTGAAAGAATTTTCTTGTTTTTATAAGCACTGTTGTTTTGCTTGATTTCCACTTCCCCTGCCGTGGGGCCCCAGTCCTTGTGACATCAGAACCGATGGCCAGGTGAACGATTTAGCTCTAAATTCACTTATGACGGCAGAGAGTGACTAATCAGCAGAAATGGATTATCTCCCTAGCAACAGCAGTTCAACTTTCATGGAAATATCCAGGGAGCTAGTGATAGAGAAACAGGCAAAACGGAATTATCTCTGAATTAATGGCATTTTAGCAGGTAGCAGTGGAGAACAGGATGACTCCAGCATACCCAGGTAGGAAGCTCAGAGCAGAGGAAATGTGTAGCTCTTCTCAGAAACTCAAACACAGAGGTTTTGTCTTTCACCACCCAAGATGGCATCCTACAGAGCACCAGGTTACACCCAGCCCTTCACTCCTCATTCAAAACACTCAAAATCTTATGTTCAGGTTGCTTAACTGAAGAAATAAGGCACTGAAATAATTAACCAGGATAGTCAACCACAGTGAAAAATTTATTTCCCTTGAATAAAGAAACTTATACAGTAGGGATTTTTCCTTTGTGGGGGACTGCAAAGGCCTTCTGCAAGAAATAAGGACTTTCGCAGCTTATCTTCTGCTTTAAGTGAAAAGCACATTTCCTTGATTTTATCTTCTCTGGTATCATACAGGTGGGTGGATGTAGGTGTGTGTACACATCATGTTCGAACTAAAATCCAGCACACTCTGTACACTGGATAGGAGTTAAAAAAAAAGTTCATCATATCTCTTCGTGCAGCACTGGGAAGCATTCAGCTACTACAGTGAAAAATGCAGTGAAAGCATCAAAATAGGACATAAAAGATTCTCAGACAACTTTACCACCTGACAAGTTTGCTTGCTCTGAATGACCCCAAAATACAATGTACTCTTGGAGCATGTGGGAAAAGAACAGCAGATTGTATTGGCACTTAGGTGGGAGAAGGCTGTGTCATGCAAAGTGTTGCACAGCCTGCGTTTTCTTTCTTTTTATAGATCAAGAACAAAGAACAATGGCTCTGGCTCCTATGTCTTAATAGACAGCAGCTCATGGGCTTCCTGCCACAGGGTTAAGTGCTGTTGTTTGGCCCTCAGTTGCAAAGACAGAAATGGCCATCTTTCAATAGTAGATTTTTCTACACTAAAGAAAGAGCAGTCGGCTGAAGGGAGAAAAGCAACAGTGAATAAAACAGGGAAATAACAGCTGTGATACAATCTTCCTCTTAGCTGAGCATTTAGTTTGAGGTAGGTTTCTTTTTTTTTCCAGTTTTAATTTTAAAAGGGATTTCTATGGAAGATTGCTTTCAAAAGAAGGTATTATTCCACTGCCATACATATTTAGATGTATTTGCCACTGAGCTTTTGAAGAATTCTAGCAGCATATTATGAAAAAGAAATGTCGGCAATTGTTCATGGAAAATATCTGACAGTAAGGTCAAGTGAGCCACGAAGGAGGTGACATGCGTCGATTAAGCTCTTGCTACAGCATGAAGCAAGTTGACCAAGAAAAGCATGATGCATTTAAGGATTTAGTCCTATTTTCTATGGCAATAGTGCACTTTTATGTGCTCTAAAGAATGGAAATGAATTTTAATGCTTACCAGGCACTTAGGCTACCTTATATGAAACCAGATTTGGCAACTCCTCCCGCAGCTGTTGCAAACAAGTCCAGCCAATCATCAGTACTTGTGTGCTTCATTCATCCCTCTGTAAGAGAAATAGAGAAGCAATAGACTCAGAACATTTGGAGATTCAGTTTTAACAAAGTGGATGATTTTCTTTGCAGAGCCAAGTCTTTTAGTTTGTTGTTGTTGGGTTTTTATAATAATTTTACCAGCGAAATTGGATTGAGATTGCTGCCTTCACAACTACAGAAAGCAAAACAGAACTGTTTTCCAAGCTTCTAACAACCTCTGAGCTTCACCACTGTCTTCTAAAGGAGAAAAAATGTGTGCACAGCCCATCTTGAGCACTGCAACCAAAGCTATCAAAAACATACCTGTATGTTTTTGTGCCATCCCACCCAGTGGCATGTTGATAACTCCAAGTGCCACATCAGGTAACAGTAGTATTCTGTACATTACTACTTCTTTCCACCAGTAGGCCAGCACTTCATGGGATACACTAAAATATTGTAATAATAGCTAATAATATTAGTAATAGTTAAAGTAATGATAATAGTGAATTCTTTAGCAACTTCTTCTAAACAGGATTCAATTTACTTGACATTTGGTAAAAACTAGCATTTGGGGTGTGGTTCTTGAATGCCTCCATTGAGTTGTTGGCTGCATCTATATGAAGCATGTACAGGAAAATTCCACTCTGATAGGCAACTTCTGATGTGTTCTTTAGTTGCCACTGCTGACAACACAATTTTCAAGAGATATTAATTTTGTATACTCATTGAGCATTGCCACTCAGGAGAAGTGACAAGTGCCTATGTCAAAGTCTATAATGTGATTTAACTAGTAGCAATTAACTCACATCTGATAGGTCTGCCTAGTCATCTGTACAGTACTTTCAAGAGTGTGAACTTCTGATCATTCTTCTTCTTTGTAGTTGTTCAGGTAGACTCATTTAGATGCTTAAAGATTTCCAAAGCTAACCTATGACCTATTGCCAAAACACATTTAGCATACAATAAAATCTTAAAGAAATTCTTTCAAACTACCAGGATGTCAATATCATCTATTGTCATTTTTGGCACTTCGATTATTTTGCCAAAAATCTGTCTTGCTTGTTGCTGTTGTTTTAGGAGAAAGGAAGAAGCTATTTTTTTGTTTTGTTTTGTTTCACTTTGGTATGGTTTGTTTTGGTTTGTTTTTCTGGGTAATTGGACAAAGGCTATACACATGTTTATTAGGTTCTGGATATTTGATTGGACAAATCTAGGTAAGTACACAAGCATCCCAAAAGCATGTGCAAAAAGTTGAAGTTTCTTTTCCTCATGGAAAGCACTGTCCAGGATTGAACAATCAGATGTCCTTTATGCATTCTGCTTCCTTGGTCAAAAATCTGGTTAAGTTTTCAAAACAAGATGGAATAGAATATGTTGCAACTTATTTGCAATAAGTTTGTAGTAGTCTTTAGTTCATTTTCCTTTTTAGTCATACAGTTTCTATTCTCTGTCATAGCTGCAAGCATCATAGTTCATGCCTTTCATCAATTAAAGGTTCTAAATTTCATGTAACAGTGTCATAGAATGCATTGTCATCCTTTTTTGAGGATGAGCAGATGATTTATAAGGCATGGGGAGGGATTTTTTAGTAAGGGAACATCATTTACAACTACATGGGAGTAGCAGTGCTGCTCCAGGCACTATGGATTACTTGATTTTAGAGTGAAGATGTCTTACAGGATATAGAAAGCCATGAGCTTGAAGTAAATTCTTCAAGCCTTAGTTGTTTTGTATTTCTGAATGTTTTTTTTTTTATCTGGAGCAGTTATTTTGCCATTTTTCTAATTTATCATTTTTAATCATTGAAAGATTGCATGCAGTAGTGGTACTTCAATGCTTCCTCATCACTTTAGATCACAAAGTAAACCATATGGATGAGGAAATATAAGCATTTTGAAGTACATGGGGTATTTGCTACGGTACACAAAGGAAAACACGAAGGAATACGGAGGTGCAGAAGAAAACCTGTAAAACAAAGAAATAGTGCATAAGCAACAAAACATAACTAAATGTTACTTTTTTTCCATCTGAGTAATTTCTTGCTGCCATAGTGGCATTTGCTAAACAAAGACAAAAGACATCTGCCACTTCTGAAGGATCCAGTGGACATCAGCATATGCTGTGCTCAGATTACACCATACTGATTGACCTACTTGGTCTTGCCTTCAAGTTTTGGCTAAGGTCTGCACATCTGCTCTGTCAGTTGTGTGAGTGATACACATTTGTTCTCTTCCCTTTCCCCAGTCATCAATCTGCAACCTGCAGTGAACTCTCTGCTCCTGTGCTGCTATGATACCGTGATACGTATCACTGTCTTGCTTGTTTCCGTAATATGCCAAAGATAGAAGGTGACTAAGTATGTCAAAATAAAGCTTTAATATACCATATCTGTGCTGTCCTAGTGTCCCATTTGCACATAATTATGTTTCCACTAACTCCCAAAAGATCTTGGACACTCAGTATCTGACAAACGCAATGGATAATATAAGGGCACAGTTCTGAGCAGTCTGCCCAAGCCTTTGCACACTGACTGACAACGGTTTTGTTACTGTAAGCTAATGTAAAATGTTAATACCATGATGCCACCAGTGTGATCTTGCTGCTTTCCATTGTACTGACTCTGCTGCCCTCCCTGCAACATCCTTGCTTAAGAAAGCTCTCGGGATTTCCTTCACTGGAGGAGAGAAGGACCATGTCTCTAAATGATTATTTTATCTCCCTAAATGCATTATTATATTTCTGATAAGGTTATCATTTGCACTGAGTTGGTAAGACAGCCTGCAGGGCTGACTCTGCAGCTGTCATAATCTAGCATAACTCTGCTGAAATCAACTGTATTATATTGAGTTACCTTGTGGAGTAATTCATGTGTGGAGTGTGTTAATTGCTCTACTCATATTCTCATATTCATATCTCCTCTAAAGATTCTACATAATGAGCAACCTTCTCAGCTTGATTTTCAGCAATTTATTTTTTTTTTTTTCTGTGCCTGGACCTCCATCTTTGCGCTTAAGCTCACAAAGTCTGACCAACTGCTTTGAAATGTACATGCTTGGTACAGGTCTAGATATAAATCATCCATATTTGTGGGAAATTAAAAGCCCTGTCTTTAAGGTTTTGGTCCAGCTCTCCCTGTTTTTTATTTTAAGAAACACTAAAATGTTTGCTGTAAGAAGAAAGGGAGCAGATAGATGTGTGTTGCAATTGTGGAAAAAAAAAAAAAAAAAAAAAAGAAAAGCCTTAATTATCAGGAAAACCAAGTTAATATTCTTAGCAGAGGATCTTAAAGAGAGAGTATCTGCAAAGAGAGGAGCAGTATTCCTTTTACTTTTTGCCTAACTTTTAAGTCTAATTGGGTTACTTCAGAGTTGAGGACTAATGGAAGAGGTCTGTCTGAAGCCACTAAGGGTTATACTGCTCAAAACCACAAGCCAAGAAAGTCTGCCTGCCTTAGTAAGACATTAAAGACCTTTTAAAATTAGAATGTTATTTAACTTGTAACAAATTTAGCAAATTTGTTATTTAAAAAAATTCTGATGGGAAGAGTAAGTTCTTTAAGAAGCCTCTCTGAAAATGGGGTTCTACTCAATGTAATAGATGTAGATGTCCATTTCCCCATTCTTTTCCTTTTGACTAAAATTAAGGTGACTTAAAATGTGAAAAGCTTCTCTTGCACCACTTCCCAACAAAAGGTCAAATCCTTTTTCTGTCTCCAGCTTCGGACTCACTACACAGAGAAAATCTCTTGACTGTGAAGAAAATCCCATACTCTGAGAACTGGAAAATTGCTCAACACTCACGAGATTTCCTGGTGGCATCAGCGGCCACCAGCAGCTGTGCTGAAGTGACCCATCTTGCCATTACACTGCTTCTGAAAGGCTTGTGGCCTCTGTGGGAGCCCAGGACTGCCAAACCCCTGACAGGGAATGGAAAATTACAGGAAGGGTTATAGATGGAGCAGGTTACCAGTTTAGTGTGGGGAAAATGTCAGAATATACCAGGTTTTACAAATGAGTTTTAATGTAAAATAGAAACTGGGGTAATAAAAGACTTAATTTGATGCTAGTGATGAGTCCATTACAGACAACAATGAACTGAATTTGTTTTGACTAGGTTTGTCAGCATCTACATCTGTGAACACTTCTTCCTTTCTCCATCTTTAGATAGTCAGGTAGTCCTTGCCATATATTTCATTATGCATTCATGTACTTCACATTTAGCTTTTTCCTGCAGGCAGCTTGTTTTTGTTTGAATTGGTTTGGTTGTTTCACTGACAGGAGCAGCAGCAGCGCTTTCAGGGATTTCTAGGTATCCCTTGAACAAAACCTGTCACTACGCAGAACAGAGTTAGGATCATTTCTGTCTCTCACATGTAGTCCCCATCCCTTTTGGACACTGCTAAACAGTCTCTTCCAATGATCAAGTATCTTTGCAATTCATTATAATGCTTCTGTATCGTAAATCTCTTTTTATCTGGGAAAGCTAAATAAGGTATCAAATGAAAAAAAAATTGAAAAACCTTCTTAGGAAATCTCTGCCTACAAAATATTCATACCACCTTTTGTGAAATGCCCTACTCTGAGTTGATGGCTACAGTATTTGTACTGGGACACAGGCACAAGAGTTTCTGACATATTTGATCATCATTCCTTTTTTTTTTCTTTTTATTAGAGAAGGCACAGGGTCAGATTTTCAGAATTTAATTTTGGCTTACTTCTATGCCTTCCAGCTTGAGTGGAAGAAAAAATTAAGACAACAGAAAAGATGCTTCAGAATCTTCCTTTAAGGTACTTAGGATAGGAACTGTGCTTTACAGTGAGTTCATACAGTGCATAACACAATAGAGATAATTAATTGAAACCTCCAGGTGCTATTGTATTATAAACACTCATTTACTTAACCAACTAATTTAGTCTCTTCCATGGACTGTGGATGTCTCCTGTACAGACATGTGCAGCATAATGAGAATATTGATCCATCACTCCCTAAATGTTACACTATGTGATAGTTGTAGGGAATGATGTATAGGGATTTCTAGTGAATTTCTAGTGCAGAAGGAAATTTTCTTCCTCAGCAGTGTCTGTCTCTCTCCTACAGTATTGACTAGGAAACATCATTTAAGCTGCATTACAGATTTCTTAGTATCTCAGTTTCCTAACCTCCAATGCGTATGCCTGGTGGACACAAGTGCGACAACGAGTTGTATTATTAACAAAGAAGAGGGAAGTTTAAATTTCCTGCAGTGTGACTCTTGTCAGAGGCTTTTCTGTTTATATAGGTGAAATAGGGAAATAACAGGCTGAAAATACTGTGATGATGGAAAAGCTAAAGGTAGAAGATTAGTTAGAATCAAATTTAAAAATATATTAATAATATTACACATAGCACCCACTTAGGCTGTACCTACATTGTCAAGTAGTGTGGGCCAGTAAGAGCAGATGTGAAGGGCAAGAGAATTGGTGCTGGGGATCTGATTCCTGTACTATACATCTTTTAGGACATTTTTCCTTCAGACCAGTTCTGGACTGTTTGCATGGACTGAAGGACCGCTTGTATCTGGAGGGTATTTCTTTTGCTGCTAAAGGCTATATTCCAATTCAGTCTCATCCAAAAAGAGTCCAGTTCACAAGCTCTGAGACCAGTCTGTGATGCAACCTGAAAGACAGCATGAAGGCAAGATGGAGATTTTCTTAGATCACCGGATGATCCAAATTAAAACCCTAATTAAGTGCGCCTAGGTAGGTATATCAGACCTGAACATATTCAACTTAATACGCAAGTTGCAGTGTTAATTATTAATTTAGTGCTATTCTATGGGGTTTATATGGCAAGGTTTTGGTACCAGAGGGCTGCAGGGATAACCTCTGTGGGAGGAGGTTAGAGGCTGCCCTGTGGCAGACACAGCCAGTTCCAGCTGGGTCCACAGTGGACCCAATTTAAATAGGCAATAAATGAAATTATTTTTCCACAGGTTGAGTTTGTTTTGCCCACGATGGTAACTGGTGATATTCCTATCTTTAGCTGGACCCATGATCTTTCTTATCCTTTTTTCTCCCCCTACCCCACTGAGAAGGGGGAGCGAGTGAGCAGCTGGGTGTTCATTTGACTGTTTGCAAAGGCTAACCCACCACAATTATCTATCTTGTTTCTTTCTCACCTGCGGTGCGAAAAATGCAAACAAAGAGTAAGCTAAAGATGTGACATCCAAATGAATGATCACCTTAGCCAATATACAGTCACAGTAGAAGAGTGTTTTACTCTGACATTTCAAAACTGAACAGGTCTCTTGGGGTGGCAACCAGGAAGGAAACCTATTGGCATAGCTGTGTAATCACATTAGCTTAGATATGAAGTCATATGTTGTGTTTACTCTGGGGTGAGGAAGCTTGTTCCCTTAGCAGGTACTCTTGATTCAGTCTTCTCCTCATCAGCAGCACAGAGGTGACTGGTATCCTGCTAGCTTGTTTCTCATCCAGAAATACCTCTGCAGCCATGCAGTCCTCCTGAATGCCACTGTCCTTGAATCTCCCCCTCCACTGCTCATCTGCTTCATCTTCTACCACCTTTAGCGGCCAGGCCTTTCATTTCTCAGGGACGACTGGTTTTATAGGAGCTGAACAGCTACCTTGGGCACCAAAGACACCACAGTTCTCATTAAAAATAATGAGGGTAAGAAAGAAGCACCTTCCAGGACTTGGTCAAGATCAAGATGGGGAGAACACAGGCGTTCAAGAGTTAGAAACTCGGGATGACCTATCTTAAGAGCCAGACCTATCACACCCCAGATGTGTTCTAATTGTCTTTATTCGATGAGAAAGCAAGGAAGACCTTGATCCCCAAGAGATGCCATTAGGGGTGAGAGAAACATAGCTGAGCTGTAGAGCCTGAGAGTCAGAGTTTGAAGATAGCATTTAATTTGTGCCCTAAGGGTGGGGCAGGAGGGCTGGAATACTGTTCTGAAGATGGTATTTAAAAAATTGTGTCCTTATGAGCTTTCAAGCCAGACTTTTTCCATGGATCATTAACAGAGATTAGGAGATTTCGGTCAGTCTGTTGGTGAGAGAAGATTTCTAGAAAAGGCCTGCAAAGCTGCCAGATGGTCAGGATCCCTTAGAATCACTTCAGCACACTCTTCCTTTGTCCAAGAAGCTCTGTCAGAGTTGCAGCAATCCTCAGTCCAAGCATACTGAACGAATCACAATACATTTTATGTTCTCTGTATAGGAAAAGCACATGACTGATTGCCTCCTTCTATTACTGTGACATTGACAGCGGCTTTCCTCTCTCCAAGCTGGTACCTTGCCAGTAGCAGAAACTAGATCAGACTGCAGAAGCCAGTCCCTTCTGACTGCTAAGAGAAGAGTCAGGGCAATTTCCTAAAGGCTTGTCACTGGTTTAAGTAGGATGTCTCCCACCCAGGGACACTACAGTGGTTCTTGATGACAAAAACCGAGACAGAGCCAAGGGACCTTGAACTCCCAGTGTGTCAGGCCTGATCGTAGAACCAACTAGGTACTCTAAAATGACTGTCATGGACTTTCTCCACATTTCTTCAAATACCAGGCTTCCTCAGCAGCATATTTTGTGTGGATCCTAACAGGCTGAGGCAGGCAAGGTTCCTGGGACCAGTCAGATTGAAATACATGTCTGCTAGGACACCCTGTGAGACAGGTAGAGGACATGGATTGTAGGATATCTGGAGAGGTCAAGTTGCTCCAACTGAAGCACAGAGGGGGCACAGCTAATGAGAGCCAGAGATGGACTAAGGCAATGCAGATGCAACTGCCTCAAGCTGCTTAGCTGGCAAAGCTGGATCTGAACTTGGCACTGCTGCTGAGATAGCAGTATAGAATTGGCCTACAGTGCTCTAGGGAGCTTCTGCAATTGAACTGAAAGGGAATGGTGGGTGAGGTTGGAGCAGATTTTTCTATTTTATGCCTTCTCTAGAGAACGCTCCATCATCCCTGCCAGAGCTGGTTTATCCCTGCGTTTCATAGCAATATACAAGCAAAGCAAATGCTGCTGACTGCAGCAGTTGGCAGGTCAATTCTGAATACTTCCCAGGGAAGAAAATCCCCAGGTCCTTCTAGGATGTCTTCACTTGCATTTAAAAACATCCTAAGTTAAACGCGGTGCTACAATAGTTACAGGAACAAACTGTAAACAGTTTCAGAGAATGCATCTAGCCTAAGCTTGTTCACCAAATGTCTCACTCTTAGTTACAAGTATGAGCAACGTGTTTTAAATGGGTATGCAAACAGAGAGATTCTACAGTCCCTGAGACCCTCATCTGGGACATAGATTTTATTTAATGGACCAAGGGAAGATTTTTTTGTAGGAATCTTTCTTCCACAGATGGTTTGGCACAGCAAGCTGGCAGCATGCCGCTGGGCCCCCAGACATCATCCATTCCCAGGAAACCCAGGTATCCCTATAGAGCATCCGACTTCCAACACAGTCCCTCTCCCCTTGCCCCCTGACAGCAAGAATCTCAAGGCAACCCTCAATAAATCTCTCTGGTTTGTTCCTTCCTACATGAAGATAAGACCCAAAGAAAACAGAATTTATTCTGGAGATTCACTTACCCCCATGCAGAAAGTTTTGCTCCAATTCCTTCCCTAGTCTTGCTCCCTTGCTCCTTTTCATGTGTTTGCGGGTAGGTACATGCTGCTCCTCTGTGTCCTACAGTGCAGCGTCTGGTCATCTAGGGTGGGGAGGGGGAGACATTCAGGGATCTTAACTTTAGGCACCTTAATGATCCAGAGAAGTTGACTGGGAAATGACCTGAACTCCCTCTGTAGTCAGAGAGAGATGCTCCCGTGGAGAACAATTTAGGTCACCTTGGTTAGGTTCTTGCTCTGAATTACCCTCTGGAGGAGCCCGTCTATCTCCATTAATTACATAGGGAATCTAGGATGCCTGCCACGATAATGTAAGTGCTGAAGTTAGGTGCCTGAAGTTAAGCACTATGAAAACCTCCCTTCAACCTATGAGCTCCTGGAACCCTGTGTTCCACAGCTGTAAATATATAAGGCTTCTCTTATTAGGGGAGAAGAATCAGGAAGAATTTTCAATCTTTTTTATTGCACTTGACTTTAAAACAAAATCACTAATCAGACTCAGGGTTTTTTAAAGTGCTCTTCTGAAAGAAAAAGAATGTATAGCTTTCCCACACACTCATGCTAATATGCACAATCACTGCTAATAATGAGGGCATCACAGCTTCATTCCTGTCATTGCCTTTCATTTTCCCATGTGTCTGAGCTCCATAGTTACTCTGACTGTCATATCTATTATTTATTAACACAGAAAGGCATTAAAATGCAATTTCCTCATCTATTTGTTTCTTTCCTAATTACACACTATTTAATACTCAAAGAAATTCAACAATGGCCAGCTTGATTTTCTTCAGTTGCATAGATGTATGAGTTTATATTTAATCATTGTTTTTATTTTTTTGTTTTTATTTATGTGAACTTTGTGCACTATTTCTTTCCACTTTTAATCCATTAGCTGTTTATATCCTCTCTTTCTTTGGCATGCATTAAATCTCATGATTGATTTTTAGCTTCAATGTTGTGAAAAGAGTTTTCTCTGAAAGGAGAAGCATTATGTGTGACATTTTTTAAACTTTCTACGGACTCTCTGATATAAGTGTATTTGAAATAATTCTGCTTTCTTCCTAATTTAGGTGTTAAAAACAATAACTTCCAAAGAAAGGATTAGTTTTGTTCTAGAGGTGAATGTAAAACAGACTTTTCGTTCAGTAAAAATATGTTGAAACTTTGAAATAAACTTCTCTTATCAGGATGAAAAGCATTTTTTTAATTAAAAAAATCTGAGTACAAACAAAAAATGTGAATCACTTAAGGTTAGTCAAACTGTGCTCTTTGTTTTGTCTTTTTCATTATTTGTGGCATGTTAATTGTGAAAATGAAACATCTCAAAGCTAAATACAACAAAAAATTAAAAACAGAAAGGAAGCAAAAATGTTTATTTTCAAAATATAGGCGTGTAAGACTTTCTCAATATTTGAAAGTATTTTCCATTGGTGATTTAATTCTAACTACTAGCATGGAAATTGGTGCATTTTCTGCAAGAATTTTTGTTTCAGTGAAGCATCATTAGGGATTTCCAGCAAGCCTTACTTGCTCTTTTTTCACACAAGTTGTCTTCTCCTGCTTAACATCTGGGAAAGTATAATGTTTTCATGGGTTAATATGACAGAGTCTAAAATTAGATTTACATGCCAACATATTCATTAGGACATTTCTCTAGTGTACTACAGAAAAGCAGGAAGCCTGCTCCAATTTCCAGTCTTTGCTAGGATTTTTTGCACTGTTTCTTCAGTGCAAGACCCATGTGCTGAGTATTCATGATTCGGCAATCACCTGCTTCATTAGGTAGGCTCCATTTACCACCTAGTTTTCTTCCAAAGGAAACTGAAGACAGTGAATATTTTGATACAGAATAAAGGTGAAGGAATGCATCCCATGCACCAGGACTGTGGATCTGCCTCAGGTTGAAATGACAGTTTAGTTGTAGATGGGGCCACCAGGTGGCACAGAAAAAAAAAAAAAAATCAGATTGTCCTCAGGCTGCAAAAGCTATTGCAAAAGAGTAAGTAAAGTATGGTGGTGACTTTAAAGTTGTCATGTGTCAATTGGCATCACTAACACAGCAGCCTCTGAGATTCATAATGGAATCTGGACTTCAGTGTCTTGGTGAAGTGACTTTGAAAGTGGTAAATAGATAAGAATGTTTAAAAAAAAAATCAGACAGAATTTTAGACATTAAACCTGACTGTGCGAAGCAGTTGAGATTCTGCACCCCAGTGCCTTAAATAAAATACTTTGCAACCCATCCACTCCTGACATATTCACTGAAGCAGCGTTTTGGTAAAAGCATTTGTCAGTGTTTCAATAAGCTGCGTAATTCAGTTCAGTAAATTGAATACAAAGGATAGGAACATTTACATTCAAAACAGTGAGGCTTCCTTTCTCCTCAAACAATTCTATTTTGTGGTTGGTAAAATAAAAACTAAAACAAAGAAAATTGCATCTCCAAACTTTCTTTTTCTTCCCATTTTAGTCAGATAAATCCTGAGAAAGAAGGTAGGAAAAATTATTTCAGTGTCAGGATGGAAAGATGGCATTTGTACTTTCATGTAGCCTTTGCTTCTGACTTGTGTAAAAAATTTTGGACTTTTTCCTTTTTTCATCAGCAGACCTTTTTCTATGGTCAGATTGGGGAATAACCTTCTCTGTCACTCTGCTCCCATGCTAGCAGAGCTGAGCAAAACTTTTGGAGGTTAAAGTGTTAATTAAAACAATACCAATTTCAACAAAAAAAGAATAGATTTTACCTACAGGAAAAAAAAAAGAAAAAAAACCCAATAAATAAAAATAATAACTTTGTGATTCTTTTTAAGGTGGAAACTCAAAATGTTGTTTGCAGTATCATTTCTTTCTTTTTATTGTTAGTTTAGTTTCTGGGGATTTTTATGCTACTTCCTTACTTATATAACAGGTATAATGAAAAGTGACATGTGAGAAATACAACTGAAATGATTTTTTTTTCTTGGCATAATGTTGATGTATGATAATATTATTTGATGTTGCAGGAAAAATTGCTAATATTATGGTAAAAGTCCCAGTGCTAGAACTTTAAAATGGAACTTTGTGTTCAGAGGTCTCTGTATAATTAGCAGAATTGTGTCCAGTATGTAATGTTAATGTGTTAATGTATAAATAGAAAAAATGAGCTGGCTGTGATTTGTAGCATTTCAAAATATTACACTCTCCCTGGTCTTTGGTCTGAAAGATGAGGGACCCATTTTGCGTTTCTTTGTCTGAACTGGCTCTTAAGGCTGAAAATGGATCATCTAGCAACCACTCTCATGACTTCACAGATACATTTGTAATAGGGCTGGCACATCACCTTGATGCCTCATCCATCATCACATTTTTCTCCAAAGATAGTAAATGAGACAGTAGCATTAACGGACAATGTCTAGGAAAGCTATGCACAGTACCCGTTTTAGTCAGCAAGATTTGTGACCTTGATTTCAATGGCCTTTGGGTCAGGATGGGTCTCATAGCTTTAGAGTTAGCAGAATAATGTGTTTGGGAAATGAAGCCTCTTCTAGCTCATGGACTGTTTGGGATTTTTCGAATGAAAATTTTATACAAGGCACATTGTAGCTTAATGTTAGAATAATGTTGGGAATTAGTGAATGAGGGACGTTTGAGCAAATGCAGGACTGACATGGATTTTCGTTCCTTGCTGTGAAATGGTAGACACTTAATATAATAAATAGGCCAAAACATTGGGCATTTTTTAATACTAAAACTGAATTCTAAGATGCTAATACTGGGTAGCCTTGTCAGGACTAGTGCATATGAATCATATGCTGGGTCATCATCCCACAGCTATTAATTTGCACAGAAGTATTCTTTTTGTATGTTTCTGTATGACTAGATGGATTGGTACACTGTTGCTATAGTACTGCATTGGCATGTTAACAGGAAAACTGAGAATATTGTGATGTTTCACCTAGATTTAAAAAAGATGACTGTTACAATGGTGTGACACATGCAAAAGCAACCAATCTGTTACTATGAATACACAATGAAAACAAAGTTTGTAAGTGTAGCATCAAAAGACTGTAGGGTAAGAACATCAGTGTTTTTTTTGTGTTCTTATTTCTGCCCTAAGAAAGTCCTCTGCCCTCAGTTTCAGGGAACTGGAAATTGGAGGCTTTACATAAGTATCTGAAAATGCAGTTAGACTCCTATATATTTTTAATTTTATTTCACAAAGTAAATCACCTTTTTCTAAGCACAACTTATAGATAAATTTCCATCAATTAGTGAGAAAATACATTTTTGCTTAACATTTTACAAAAATATGGCATAAATGGGAATTTTTAATCAAATAAAAAAAGTATGTTTTGTTATGTAATAGTGTACATAGCAACTTTATTTGTACAAAATTTATTTTAAAAGGGATTAAAAAACCCATAGATTTTCGGTGATAGACAAGGAAAAATATCACCAGTGTCTAAATACCTGAGCCTTCAGGAACAATCTCAGAAAAATTAATAACACGTAATGAAGTAGATGACAGTGTAACTGCTATTGACTTTTATTTGGACATTGTTTAAAGACAATAAACATCAGTTATCAATCAATGAAAAGATCAGTTTTACCTTTTTCTGTCATTTCTGTTGATCTTATTCTTAGAAAAAGAAAAAGAACGTTCTTCATTCAATTATTTATCCCACTGGAGAATCTGTTGAAGGACATAAGCATATCAGCCATATGCCCAGATGACCTAAAATGAAGTCAACAAGGCCAAATATATTTAAATGAGCTGAGGATATGGCCTTAGTCTATGTTTTGCATTACCATACAACCCATAAAATGAGGAACTGAGAACATAGTTCAGTTAGGATGTCTCAATTATTTTTACAATATAAAGTTTTGGTAGCAGTATAAGTAATATTTTAAGGTACTGAGTAGGAAACCATAATCTCATTTACATCCAGGAAACGTAATTGAAACAGGTAAGTTGCAGGAATGCAATAGAGTAAAAAATATCACACTAGGAGTCCTTTACTCATAAGGTCACTTTCTCCAGTCCATGAAGACAAATTTGCTTTTTTTATAGTGGCTAGAAATAGTCAATGGAGAATAACATTGACAAAAATGAAACTTAATCTGATGAATAACCTCCTCCAAGAGCAGATATCTTCTGCACCCATGATATTGAGGCATTGTTAGGAAAGGGATGAAGACACTGTGAGAATATGGAAGTCCCAAGGGATGGCTTGGGATTTACTCCATGCTTAAATTTACTCCTAACTTAAAAGTTTTGGTGGAGTCTAAAAAGCTGCATTAATGAAGATCACAAAGAAACAGATACGCAGAATACCCCCAAGTGTGGCAGGTTCTGCCTTCTTTCTAACTCAAACTTCAGCACTGTACAAGTTGTCATTAGCTGTGTAACTAGTAATGACAAAATAACTCAATAGTGTGAACTTTTCTAAAGGCTGTGCTGGGATTCATTAAAGCCAGGGGAATGTCTTTTACCCATTACATATCTGTGATTTGCTGTCTCCATCTATTTCAGACAGCATTGAAAAGTCTAACAATACATATAAACCAGAACTAATATTGTTTTGGCATTAAAATTACTGCACAAAGAGTGATCGTGATATTTGATGTGTAATTTAGCTTTGGTTATTCTTCTACAAGGATTTCTTCAGCCCCTGGAGGTTCATAATGCTCCAGGAAATGTGTCCTTTCATTTTGTTAAGAAAATATACTGATGAATGCTCTGATGGAAAAATGTGTGTCTTGTGTCTTGTTAGCCCCGGGATGTCTTGAAGAAAATATCTATCTCAATGGGCCCACTCCTGGGAGACAAATATAATTAACAACTGAATATATAAATCAACCAATAAGTTCACTGCTGTAAGGGATAGCTTAATTTCTTGTGTTGTTTTATGAGTTTTGTTTTCAAAATGCTAATTTTTATAATCACTTTGAATGATAGCTTCAGGTGTGATATGCACAAAACCTCTATTTTTTACTTTTTTTTTTAATGAGGTTATGGGCCAAATCCAACTCACAATATATCCCTTCAGAGTGTTGCTTTGGCAACCATATTCAGCAAGATTATTTAATAAATGTAATACTATTCAATGAGTAATCTGTCAGATCTATCTACCGCAAACCCAGCGTCATTGCAGTTATCTTCTTCTTACCTTCTTTGCAGCAATATTTTCTCCATTTTTCTGGCTCAATGCTCCTTTGCAGATGGATGTGAACTTAATCTGCCTGCACTCTGAATTGGATGGACACAAACTCCGTCTAAGATCAAACACACCAATTATAAAGATCAGGTGCAACTCAGAGGTGTCTCACATCGGATCAGCTTACAGTGTGGGCAGCTGCCAGCTCACATCTGTGTGCAGAAGGACAGCTGAACACCAAATTTATATAACACACCTTTCTTTTTCATTGAATTTTTTCTTGAAAGGCCCTGTCTTCCACTTTAAAGTTTTCTACTTCTCTCTTGCCATCCAGCTATCCCTGTGTAACAGGCCATGTAAATCCAAAAATACTCTAAGAGAAGCTTGGAAGAATGCTGTTATCTGCCGAGTAACTGCCAAGTCAGGTAAATGTCATTGGTGTACAACCGGTGTGAGGAAAAGGGAACCCTGTTCTCAAAAAGTATCACAATATCTTGAAGTTTACTTGCAAAATTTTGGCCTAGGCAAGTGAATAATTCTGATTAAAATCAGATGTTTTTCATCTAAAATTGGATATTTTTTCCAGCAATCTATTGAGTTTTCTATTGTGTGTGGTTTTAATCTCAAACCAAGACTGAGACTTCCAGCAGGACTGTGTATCATAGCTTATTCAGCATTCTTTCCATAAGATGCTCCAGGTGATTTTTAAATGCCTCATACAGTACCCAAACCCCCCATTTCTTTGTTGCTGTCAAGAATTTCACCCAAAGACCTAGAGGAAAAAAATCAGAATTAAAATTTAGATAGGTCAGGGTCACAGGAGTTTTTAAAACCTTGTTTGATGCAATTCTCACACCTCATTAGAATTCAGAAAAAATGGGGTTTGATGAAACACTCAAATACCAGGAAAAATAATATTTATATAGACTGGAGGATTTAGATCATCACAATGTTTACTGAAACTTATTTGCAGATAAGATTGTTTTATTTATTTGTTAAATTGCTGCTGTCACTGTTAGGTTCAAACGTATATAAAGTATTCATCCAGCAGTATGACTAAATAGACAGTTTTTTACTGTATGTTATGTTGTTTTCTTGTGGCTTCATGGCCATCTGGTAATTGAGATATTTCCTAACATAAGAAATAATAATGATAATTATAATAACAAAGAAAATAATTGGTATATCTTTCCAGCATACAAGATTATATAATCACTGATGTTATTAATGACTTGTACCACCTAACATAACAAAATATAACATTGTTAGGTTTTAGAGGTATCTCATCAGGGACAAAATCTGTGGAAGGAAAAAGCAAAAGGGTGGGATGGAAAGAAGGTAATGAGGATAGAAAGAAGGCAATGAAAGTATCGCAGGATACATATACCTGACTATTATTCTCAAGTCTTTTTAGTCACAGTCTCTTAACAAATTTTGTCTAGATATCTTTTCCTGTGACTCAATTAGTTGAATCTCAGTAACTAAACACAGAGAAAACTCAGAGGAACTGTCACCTTTCTGTGCTAAGAAAAATCACCATGGTCAAATAAACACTTGACAAGTAAAAGGAGCTATGCTTGATCTCTCCCTTTCAGAGAAAATCGGAGCAAGTCTCAGGATTTGGCCACGATCTCATCGTGCTCTAAACATATTTGTTTATTTTTGAAGGAAAAAAAACCAAGAGTTATTTTAACAGCTGTCAAATTAAAAATTAACTAAGCGTTCTCAGTAATAACCATGCTTCAAATTATTTTAACAGACTTCATATGCCTCTTCATGCAAAAGACAATCTGAGATACTCAGATGAGAAAATGAATGCTATCTACAGTTTGTCCAGAGAATTACTATTATTGAGGAAACAAATTGTGTTTAGTAAATACATATTTATAGGATAATAGATGTGTCTGGTAAATAATATATGATATGTTAATATAATTAATTTCTACCATTCATTTCTAAATTAGCTAAAAATGTATTTAACAAACAAACTTCTGAAAATAGCTTAATCACCCATGGGCAAAAGGAAGATTAAAATTGAAACAACAGGATACATTATGTCTTGTTTTCAAAACAAAACACAACAAAATCCAATTTATAATCTTCCTTATTAAAGGAACTGTCATTTTATGGCTGCACGGAAAGAATGAAGAAATGTTTAGGCTCATGGAATGACAAAGGCCAAGAATCTGAACCATTATTTTTGAGGAAAATATAAAGAAGACATAAGGAAGAATAGGGGTTCTAGGATCAAACCATGAAATACCTGAGATAAGTGCAAAGCAGGGCCACCTGCCATTATCTCCTTCTTGTCACAGGCTATCCAAGCAACTCTATGTGTAGAACCACGTGGTATAAAGATGGAAGTATTAATTAATTTATAAACGATTTGTCGTTAATTCATTAAATTAGTAAAACAAAGCATCGATTGTTATACAAAAAAATGAGTCAAGCTGATTCCTTGTAGAGCAAGAAACAGACCAGTTTTTTTCTTTTTAGGGCGGGAAAATCAGTTCACTAAAAGCAAGGATTTTTTTTGGGGGGGGGGGAATCTCTTCTGGAAATATAATTTATATCGATGAAATTGGCTAGAAGACACACTAAGTCACCCTACAAAATGTATAGTCCTCCTTAAATGTGATTTTAGGGTGGAGAAGTTTGGAATAAAAATTTTATTAAATAAGCAAAATTAAGACTAGAGAGGAGGCAGGTCTGTAATTTTAAAACATGGACATTCGATTACAGCATTAAGTATTACCTCCTAAGTTACTGAAAATATGCTTGTCTTTAACCACTAATATGCTTTGGATTACTTATTGCCCTATTTACTGATTATGGCATTTACTTTGTGTATATAGACAAAAGTACTATGTGACATGACAGAGCCAGGCACCTTGGTGAAGACAGTTGGAAATGAAAAACAGCAGGCCGGTTAATACAGTTACTTGAAAGGGCAAAGGACTGGACTTTCTACAGGCATGTGGACGGAGAAGGAACAGACGGATGCTAGTTATAAAAGAGTGGGAGTGAAATGGCTCTAGATGAATGTACACACTGCTTCGGCCTTCCAAGAATTAATGATAGGTAAGACAGATGTCTAAGATTAGTGAGAGACAAGAGAGTTTGACAACTAAAGATCAGTACAGCCCAGACAGGGAGAAGTGTGTTATATAATCTTTGAAGAAAGAAATGAAAAACTCTCCTTTGGAGAGAATTTCTGTGCAGCCTAAAGGTGTTTTAGCCTTTTTTTTTTTTTTTCCTGCTGTCCTTTCATGGAGTTATAATAAGTTTGAAAAGCCTTCTAACAAACCTACTAACAATATTGTAAACCAACAGCCAATGTGTTGTGGAGGGCCAAAGTAGCAGCTACCCTGTAGTAACTTCCAGCACCCAGTAATCCCTGTTTAAACCAGCATTATGCAGAATGCAATAAATCCACATATAAACCAGACCTGCATGTCAGCTACTCTTGCTGTCCAATTAATAATCCTAATGAAATGGTATTCCTGTTTGTAGAGACCAACCACGTTAGCCCATACATTAGTATTCAGGATGCTGCTCCCCTCAGGCTGAAATATGCTGTATGCCGGTGGCGGCCGAAAGCGTTGTGTGTAGTTTCAGCTGCGGGACTGGGGATGGAGGCCGTCACTCTGCCAGAGCTCAAATAGATTGTCCAGGTGAGACAGGCACCACTGTGCAGCAAAAGCCCATCACATTTTAAAGCTACTCTGTGGACTTCAGTAGTGTTGGAGTAGGATTTAATCTTGTGCTGCCCCTCTCTGGAGTGGGGTGCATTTCTCCCTACTGTGCTGGTCAGACTTAAGCCATGATCGGAGGAAAGCCATTGAGAAAATGATAAATCAAAGATGAATCTTGTTACAGACTTGTCTTCTGCCAACTTGGATGAAATGTGTGTGTATGCTCCCAGTTTTAAAGAGATTCAAGTGGCTGATTTCCACTACTGCCATTCAGCATCTGTGACAACCTCTGTTAGAGACAGAGGACTAGTAAAGCCACAGGAAGATTTGTGAACATGCCACATCAAGTGATTTTTGTCATTCCTGGGATATATTTAGGGAAAATAAAAATACTTTGCACTCTTTCTTCTATTCCTTCCCTAAAACTCTTCCTACACATCTTCTGGATGCCTGAGAAACACCTAGTACCAGCTGGGTGTGGCTGTTGGCGTGCACTGGACTTGCCTGGCTATAGCATTAACACATGAACACCATTGCACGTGTCTGTGATTAAAGTGCCCTGGCACCCATGTCCACCTCACCTCCGCACTTGCTAATTGGTGTTAAGAGACAGAGACGGGCCGTGAGTGTGCCGACAAGCATTGCTGCTGGTCGTGGTGACTAAAGTGACCTTACACCATCCCAATGCTGCCTGGCTGGCGCTGGGTGCACAAGGGGTCCTGGGCTGCCAAGGGGAATGGGCTGTACTGTATGCATTTCAGAGGTGCCTTGGCTCATCGATACCCATGTCGTGGGGGATAGGCCTGTTATGAACAGAGCTTGAGAAATGGATGTGATTTCAACAGCCAGTGCAGTAGAACTGGGCTGGATTATGCCCATCACGGCTTTACTGTGTTTACACAGTGTCAAGGGAAAGTGAGATCTTGGTCTTCAGCTGTGGCCCTTCTGATTGAGAGAAACAACAAAAAAATGCTTAAGATAAAAGGATTGTAATTCGTAGTCTCTGGTCTTAAATTTAAATGCCCTAAATTGAGGATTACACTTTCTGTGCTTCATAGTATGCTTCTTAATTTGTTTCATCCTCAAGGGCAAGGGGGTGAAGTTATTTTCTTAGCACATTGACAGTCCCTCCTAAAGCTCAGCATCAATATCTCAAAGATTTTTCTTTGTTTTAGTTTTGTTGGAATGTCTGTCAAATTATTAGCTATACTCTGCAACCAAAATTTAAAAAAAAAAGAGAAAAACAACTACACCTTCAGAAAACTAAAAGCTTTCAACATTTTCTTTTCATCTCTTCCCCCCACCTTTGCTTCAGACAAAATAAAACCACTCCATTTTCAGTTGCACCCTGTTGCTAGAATTAACTAGTTCTGCAAACATTTTTGTAGTTGACCAAAGAAATACATTCTGACTAACTGCACTCTTAAGAGACTGCCTCAATATTACAGGTAGGTCTGCAACAGAGCTGGAACTGAAGTGTGAAGTGCTGGCTGCAATTCCCACTTGTACCTTTATCAAAAGAAGGTGAAAAAAAAACCTAACAAACCACCTACCCCTCATTCCCCTGGACATGAATCATTTGCTTGTTATTTTTGCAGCTTTTCTTATTTTAGCTATTTTGGAGACTGCATGACTTTTTATTGGATGAACTTTGCAGATTCAGGTTTGGGGTTTTTTTCAAAAGTACTTTTTGTTAAGTACAAAATTGTTATGTATTGTTACATATTCTCTAAAGTAATACATTCAAAGAAGAAACAGCCTCTGAAAGCTCACCCCCCAGCCCAGCTCTGCTACCCGAAGGCAAAGGCGGCCCCTGAGCCTGGCCCCTGAGTGCTCCCCTAGCCTGCATGGCTACAAGACAATCCTGAGGCTGTTTCTTACCTCCTCACCAAGGGAAACTTCACTCCCTTGCAAGGAGTCCTTCTGTCTCTAAGTCCCTGCTTCCAGCCAGTTTAACCCCTTCTGCAGTTGGACTGTCTTGCCCTCCATGCCAGATCATTCCTTGGTCCCAAATTACCACTGTTGAGCAGTTACGATTTGAATTTCCCCTTTGCCATGTAAATGCAACTGTAGACTGCTGACTAAGGGGAATAAAGCAGTTTATACTTGCCCAGGTACTGAATACAAACTCTGGGTGACCCAAAATCTCAAGAGCTACTAACCTTGCCAGAAAGCAGTGCAGAGACATATCACCATGGAATAAGCCCTGCATGTATGGCCTCTGCCTCCACCGCTTTTTGTGTGCAAATGGGTCCAATATGCTGCAAGAAAAGGCAACGCCATGGCTGACCAAAGGGAGAAGAAAGAATTGACCACTCCTGCAGGGGAGCATGCAAGGAGTGACGGCAGTACTCTGTTCAGCCAGACATGTATGGTTCCATTCACACCACCATACAGGTATACCAGATAAAGTACCCATCTGATTCTCACTGCCAATAGCCATGAGTGCAGCTCTGTAGCCCTGCTTATCCTCAAATACAGCACCAAAAGCCTCCAGGAAAAGAGCAGAGATTTGAGACATACTTATGTCTCAAAAAGGGACACAATTTTGGTAGAAACCATTTTTTTCCCTCATAAATGTGAGTGTGGGGTTCACTCACGAATGTCTCTGCTCCAGGGAACATTCTTTTCTTCAACTCATGCCAGAACTTCCTCCTACAGTCAAGCTGATGGAAAGCAATGAAGGTGTATGGGAACACCCAACTGACTCCACTGGCAGACCAAAACAATAAGAGGCAAGGCTTGGGTGTGATCCCAGGTGCTGAGCAGGTGGGTCACAAATAAACCACCACATTCGTCTCCTTTGCAGCTCAATAGCTCACTACGACTCTGTAAGGAGAGAAAATACCCCACAATTTCAAAACCCTGTTTTCAAAATGGCACTCATAATGGAAACTGTAGTCACCAGAAAAGAAACCAATGCCAACAGCTGTCTGGAACAGTGTAAATCCCAGCAACTAGGGATTCAACTGCAATATCTAATACCTATTGAATGTGACCTGGACTTGCACTATACTCTTGTGGTATGTGAATAAGGGGCTTAATCCTCAAACTTGCTGAGCATCTACTGAGAATTGCTGAGTACTCGGTATTTACTGACTTCTATAGGAATATATGCTAACACACAAATCTGTATAATGGATTTCTGATGCAATATAATTTAGCATGAGATGCTTTCTATATTGTGCAGCACTTTAAAGATGACGATTCTGCCTTGCTTACTCTGTCCTTTGAGTTCCGTCTCATTTTGTGCTGAACAAAATAATCTACAAGTACAAAGTTGATTTTTTTTTTCTGTGGGACAAGGGTAAATTGAATAATAAGATTGATAAAAAACAATGAACATGTTTAATTAACTTCAGTGTGGCTAGACATTTGACTTTGGACCTCTCAGTCAACCCTATTTGCCAAAAGACAAGATTGAGTAGATATGGAGATGATTTTTAAAATGTAATTCCCCTTTGAGTAATGAGCAAATTGATTTTTGATATGAGAGAAAACACAACTTATGAATTCTGTGTCTGGATAAAAGAATATTTGTTTTTCATGCTATGCAAATCATAATTCCGTTTCTTTAAATTTAGCTTTCTTTTTTGCAATTCCTATATTAATGTTTTCTTAACCATTCTTAAAAGATGACTCCTGTATTGATTGTTGCTCTTTGTTGTCTTCTTTTAAAGAGTTCATTTTTTATATTTGCCTTGCATGTGTTGCAACAAGTCTCCCCTGATGCCCTGCTTCATTCCTTCCTTCTCTGTGACTATAGTTAAATGCTGGTGTTCTGAAATAGGTTTTTGTAATTACAAAATAGCGAAGACTGTCTTTTTTTCTGGCCTGAAAGCAGAGAGCTCTTTACGTTGATAAGTCAGGCAAGCCATTGAAACTTTGTTAGTCTGAAGCAGGAAGAAAACTTGCTTTGGGTTAACCTTTGATTGACATAAGGGAAGAATCAAGCAATCTTTAATATAATCAGAATAAGATTCTTACAGGTGAAGTAATGTGCCAGACTGACTTTTTAAAATATTTGTTGCTTTTTCTTCCCCTTGAGACATCCATAGCCTCACAGCAGAGACTCTGCTTATCCTAAATAAATTTTAAGTGCTTTGCCTTTGACATGTGAGTGTTACTTTAATCTGAGAGAGTGATGGGTTTTTTTCAGATTTCATTTTATTTTGCCTTTAATTGAAGGAGAGGAAAACCAGAACTTTTCAGCTGACTGTAGTTGTTATATCAGCAAACACCAGAACACTGTTGGTTTTTTTTACTGCAACCTATTAACCAATATTTAAAGAAAAAATGGAACTGTGGCAGAATTAATTCTGGTTTTATGTTATGTTGCACAGCAACTATAAACAGGACTGTGTTAATGTTTATTGTCTGTTTTGTGGTGTATTTAAGCGCTTGTTAGCATTACAGAATGTCATATGTGTGCACAGGAACTGCTGATTTAGATAAATATAAAAGTCTAGGATATTGGAGGGAAGCTTTTGCTATTTTTACTGCTTCCTTCACCCTACTAAAAATTTATAAGATTTCCCCACAGGCTGAAATCATCATGTAGCTGACACACAGTCCATCTTCTGTGAGAGAAATAGGAGCTGCAGGAATGGCTCACCAGTGGGCAATGACGAGGGCTCCCAGGGGCTCAGTTTCTGGCTAGCATTCAGACCAGTAAACCACCAGCTGTGATTTGGTAATGTCAAACTTGAGGAACTCCTCATTTCATCCTCTGCAGCTAATGGGGGTCTGTCATGACTCCGCTACCTTGTCCCTAGTACTGTCAGTGTGGGTGACACCCACTCGAGCCATTGGTGAGCCACTGCTCAGTCACGCTCACAGGGGTGCTGCCTCTGCTCCTGCAGAGTAAGAGGAGGGATGGCAGGAAAAGCCCACCCTTGCCAGGAATGGTCATTTTGGTGATCGCATGAGGAGGACCAAGGCAGAAACTATAGCCTGGGAATATATGATGGCTGAAAGTCTGGCAGCTTGCAGACAGCATGTGTTTGATGCAGAGTAAACAGGTGTTTCCTCAGGCTGCAAGAAAGACGCTAGAATCCCTGCTTACCCTCTGGTCCTCACCAGTCTTCACCCTGCTCATAAAATATTAGCCTCTTCTTACTCAATGGAAAATTATTATTCACTTCTAAATGTGCACCTTGTCTGCTTTCTCCTTTTTTCCCCCCATCATCGTTGCTTGTTTCTTTCCTCTTTCCCTGCCTGTTCTCTCCAGCTTCAAAATCCTTTTCCAAACAGAAAGCTTAGGAGGAGTAATTGTGAAGTATTTCTAGCAAATTCTTCTCTTCCTACAGGAAAATTTCATATACATTTAATTATACTGAGGAATAGCCTCTTCTTTCTTGACCTGATTATCCCAGGCCACTTCTTTTCCATTTTGCGTCTGCAGAGCTGTCAGCCACTGCCATAGCCCTTCCAGGCAATATCATGAGTCAATATCAAAACTTTCATTCTGCTTAGAGGGATTCTTCATGAAATAAACCATCTCTTAGAGAGCTCTACTCAGAGCAGTGTGGCCTGATTGCCGTCCCCAGGTAGGGTGAGGAAAAAACAGTTTAGAGCTTGTCAGTGAAAGCTGGTTACCACTAAGAGTCATAAGGGGATTTTTGGTAAAAGTTGGAGATGTTTTTCTGCATTTCAGGAAGAGTTCTAATGTTATCAAAAAGCTCTCAGTTTTCCTTCTAGTTATCTGATAGACAAACCACAAGGGGGGAAAAAAGAAAGATTAACTCTCCTTTTTTTCAGGATAGGTCATTAAAAATATGATTTTAGATTAAAATAGCATTTTCTTTGCTATAATATTTTTTATGAAAGAAAGACAGAAGGAGAAGGGTGGAGGAGTCTGTTGGGCAAAAATAAAAGGAAGTGAATCTGTATTTGGGTGCACAAAGATATGGAGTTTTCAAGGCAGTAGCAGGGTTTTTCACATTGTTTCAAGAAGTTGTAAGTTTGAAAATAGACGTTCAGTAGAGAAAATGAACAGGTATTAATACGCCAAGAACTTCAGTGTACTTCTGAATTCACTCTGTTTTCTTAAAGCTCTCTCTGATCTATAATAGCGTAATAGATATAACACTTTTTAACTTAGATATGCAGGCCCAAATTAGAAGATTATAGGAAAGTTAATAGTTTGAGTGACTTCAGATTTCAAAATTATTTATCTGAATTATTCACTGAAGACTCTATGACCAGAGAGGCCAATTCCTTTTAACAGTTTCTGTTGACATCTGCTGTGTGTTTGTCTGATGAAAAAGAGGAACAGTTCACAAATTCTTCTCTATAAAAGAAGAGGTGATAAACTCATAATGGCTTTCAGTCAGGAAGAATAGTTTGGCTGTGTTTTTCACAGCCTTCAAACACAGTTAACAATTCTTACTTTATCACTACTCCCTTTTCATAAGGCTATATCCCTCAGCCACTATAATTCAAGTAGAAGTAGGACTGAGGCAGGAAAGGAAAGTATGAGAAAGGAAAGCAAGGAAACATAGCACATATAAGATCAAAAAAAATGTTGGCACATATGTAGTTCCAGATTTTGTGGTGTTGGATATTAACTGGTACGGCATTTTTTTTATTTTTTTTTTTAATTTCCTTAATGGACTGGTCCAATAAGACAAAAAATCCACACAAACGAAACACAATCTTATAAAATGGAAAAAGTTAAAATTATTTTTTAAAAGAGAAAGTTCCCTTTTTTCAGACAAAACACTGGGGAGTTTGCATCTTTCTGGACAATGCGATAGACACAAGTGTGAAATTCTCCTCACAAAACCAATTTATCCATGGCCAAGTTCAAGCAACACTTTTTCCCCTGTTTTTGTATCAGCCAGTTCCAAGGGCCACTCTTTCCTAGCTAATGGAGGAAAGCAAAAGACTAGAAAGAAAGGACATAGTTCACACCTTGCAAGATGCCTTGTTTCTTTCCCTTAATGGCATGTTGAATTGAATGTGAGGATGACTTCTTTGGCACACCACAGTGCCAGCTGAATACGTTAATTTTCCCTCTAAAAGAGTGTATCCTTTAGCATTAAGTCTTTTACGGCTAGGCTTGTTATCTGTGAGTTAGGAGGTTCATCCAAGTTAGCATTTCCTTTTGTAAGTGGGGGCTTACAGACAATGAGAACAGAGATTAACTGCTAGATGAAAAATTTTTGTAGACCTTAATGTTGTTATTCCTGGTAGACAGGGACTGGAAGTGTCAGTTTATTCTGTATACTTAATCATACCTGTTAGTCTAACAGGTTGTATGTTTCACGGTCAGCATATTATTGTAGACATGGATTTTTACTCCACTGGCATAGTAGGTCTGTGCTATGGGAGGGTGAACAACAAACGGAAAAATGACTGAGGACAGAACTTCAAGAGCTGGAAAGCGGCCCTGAGGAGCATGAGAGGCTGAAAGACAGGCACAGCACAACGAGAGCAAAGCAAGGCCAGAGCCTTGCACTCACAGTGAACAAGAGTGGGGTAAATTAGCTTTCTGCAGTGAGGGAAAGGATAGGGCTGTTGCAGAAAGCGATACAATACAACTGTAAAAAGGCCTTGGAGTAAATCAAAAATCACTCCAGTCCCCCTCTGCCTCCACCTGTATGATAACCAGATGCGGAGAGTGCCATTCATCTTACTGAATGAAGATGTCTGGATTACAGTTCTCTGCATTTTATCAAGTTACCCAAGGCTCCTTTACAGCACTGAGACCCAGTCAGTGGTGTCTAGAGCACACTTCATCTCATCCTAGTGCAGAGATCTACATTGTTCAAATAAACAGCACCCTCACAGTGGGCCTTGCTCTCTCTACAGGCTGTGGAATGAGCTTTAGCTGATTTATGCCGGCCCTTTAGCCAATTAAAATTGAGTGAGACAAATGGTACCCAAAATGACCAACTGGAAATGCCTCACAAAAAGTTGTGTTCTGCCTAAAATGGTTCTCCATATTACAAAATCAAACCTGGATACTCTTTCATTGCTTTTCAATACTTTGTTTAGATCGAAGGTGAGGTAAGCCCAATTACACTTTCTACAGCCAGCTCCAGCTCTGAGGAAAACATCCTTAAACCTGTTTTTTTAAGACTCTCAGGGCTTCTTTGAACTTTTATTACTTATACTAGACTTCTGTGGGCAGTAACATTGCCACAGGAGAGGCTGGATATTGGGTACCGCTGTCTCTTGAAACCCCTCCTCAGCTCTGTCTCATAGCAAAATGACTTCTATGGCAAGGTCAGCGCCAGTGTCGGGGCAGGAAACACACAACTATGCAAATACCACATCCCAACTTCACACAGACCTTTTGCTGGAATAATTCATGTCTCATTTCCACCACTAGAGTGACAGAAAGTGTTGTATCATCTACAACATAAAAGAGTGCAATGTCAACTTCCTACGTTATTCTTGTTCCTATGGGGAAAGTGATAAATGCACTCCGCTTTGCTTTGTTCACCTCATGACACTCTGCTTGTAGTGGTATTAAACATATTCTTTTGTGATATTTAAGGATGATTCGTAACTAAGCCCTCCAAAGTTTTTATCTGATGTGTCATCAGATTTAAAGTACAGACTCTAGAATTATGACATGACACAGCCTCTTGTTAATTATGGGTTTGCAATTATGCAATATTTTTGTATCTTTGTCAGGCAGCACCATGGTACTCAGTTTTGCTTTTGCTTTCTTTTTATCATTATCTTTTACTTATTTTACAGTAGAACTGTTTGCATCTGAGACAGCATCTCTACTTAAAGTGTCATACCCTTACCAATTACTTTTAAGTGTTTTACGTTACATTGATGTTAGAAAAAACTTTTTTTCCTCTTAAGCAATACATAATTATATATTGCTCACAATGATTGACGGTTTGATGAGTGCAGAATCATGAAATAGTACCCTGAATATTACAACAAAGCAAGTCCCACCAAGTCTAAAGGTTTCAGGAGCTGTGACACAGATCAGTCATTTTGTATTGTAATAATAAAGGCCTCCCAAAATTATTTAAACAGTAAAAGAAAATGTATCCTTCACTTGCAGAGAGAAGGCAACTTGATCACTGTACTTGTGGGAGAGGCAGTAAGATATCACAGGAGACAATAATCTCAAGACATTTCAGATTTCTTCTACTTGTTTGTTGGGTGTTTTTTTAATGTTATTTGATACAACCTCTAAGTAAGAGCATTCTATAAAATGAAGTAAAGCTGTGTATGCAACAAACCCTTAGGAAGATGATCCTTTTCAGAACTTCTTCAAAGAGGAGAACTTTGAGCATGCAGCAGCTGCAGATGTATGGCTGTACCTTTTCACCTCAGGAGTGTACACTCAAGGAACAGGATGGCACACAGGGCAAACAGAAAGCCTTACCTCTGATCAGGCTGGGTGACTGATATACCTTTTCACTAAGTGCAAAGGTCCTCCCAAACTGTCTAGCTTTGGAATAGTAATAATTTATTGAGGCAAACTTATCTACTCCACTGTTCTTGCAGCTGACAATCTCTTTCAAGCTAAATTCCGGGGAAGAACACCCCTACTGTATTTGCATATTCACAACCATACACTGCAGGTTTGGCTGAACAAGTTCTTATTTTTAAAGGATACCAAAACTGTGAAAAAAAAAAATGGCTCTGGCCAATAATATTCCCAGATGTTACTGAAAGGTGGGCCAAGATCTTCTGAGATAACAAGACACTAGTGATTTTAAGAGCTTAGGTTTTTAGCTCACAGATACCAGACAGGATTTATTTATATTATTCCTGTGCAAAACCAAACAAAAAATGATAAGCATGTTGTAATTCGGTCAAAATGACAGATAAGATTAGGTGACATTTCAGAAAAAAAATGGAACAAAAGACATGCAAGATGAACATTTGCACTCCTTGCACAGACAATAGTGTTTAGCAAGCATGGTTGTGTATTCAACTTAAGCTAAACTAGAACAGTTCACCAAAACTAACAGATTTGTTTTCTCTGATTTGCATGCAGAACAGCTATTCCATTTAATGAGACTCACTCACACAGAACTGTAGGAAATGAAAAACTAAATCAGCCCCCTTAACAAGCCTAAAGAATTAAAATGCAGACCTGCTAATACAAAGACAATACTATCATAGACTTTAAAATCATATTTTATAAGCAAAAATATAGTACTGGAAACAAGAGCTAGATAAAATATTCCAGTGAAAAAGCTTTTGACTTTTCTGAACAGAAACGGTCAATTTTGAACAAATCATTTTCTTTTTTTTTCCTCACTAGAATGTGACAGTTTTGATGGCCTTGGCCCAGGATGGAAAAGAAATTCACCCATGTTTTTGGCAATGACTAAAGAAATAGCTTTAAGCTCACACTCCACAGTTTGCCACACAAGGAAACTGGTTTGCCTGTGGTACAAAGCCTCAGAGCTGAGCTGCTGCACAAGAGGAGAATCTTTGAAACCTTTATGCCTTCAAATACTTGAAACATTTGGAAGGGAGAAAAATTTCTTGTTGCTCAGTTCCATCCCCGAATTTTTCAGTGTGATGACTAATACATAGTGCAGTGATTGAAAAACGTTTTTTCATGTATAATCGTATTGCCTATCGTCAGCTGAAGTAGCTAAGCAGTGGACAATGATGTCTATCTCTCCCAGTCTCCAAGAGCTTTAACTAATGGGAAGGATGCCAGTCTGACAGGGGTGCTTATTTTCTAAAGAGGTGGAGAGGCATTTCCTTTGCATCTGAATTCTTTGCTGATATAAGGAGGTCAGTTATCTCCTTCTTCATTCACTCTCACTATGGAAGAGGTTTGGGAAGGAACATGGCAAAACTGAAGCAGACACAAGTGCCTTAAGTTATATTGCATAACATTTTTTTTCCTGTAGAAAGAACCTAATGCTAATGTGGGGCTGCTTTGATTTGTCAGATGGCCTTAAATTAGGCACAGTTCTGCATTACAACACAGGCGGAAAGAGACACAGTGGAGCTGCGGGAGCTGAATTTCTCTCACTGCTACACAGTGATGTTTTCACATGTTTTGCTTCATGCACATTTGCTTGATTTCACTTATGTTGACGTAAATAGCATCACCTTTAAGACAGGAAGTGAATCACTGTCGTAACTGCAAGCCATATTGCAGTGCTGCATTACTTTGCAGTATTATGCACTGTTCTATGCAATACACTCCCATGGTTTCCCTGATGATGTTAGTATACACGACCATAGTGGAGCAGCAGGAGTAATCACACACAACACACACCATGGCAGTACAACACACCCACCTCTCCACCATGGTGTTGGTAGACAGAGTGCAGAATACATCTACCACTTGATCTTCTTCAGTCCTGGGACTGCTCTGCTGTGGCTTGTGGCTGCTGAGGGTGGTCGGCAGTAGAGGTAGGCCACTGCACAGTGGTGTCATTTAGAAATCATTTACAGAAAGATGGAAAAGCAAAATATCAATTGCAGTGTTTCTGTTCAGCTGGTAATGAACAATGCCTGTTGGGGAGATAATGTGTGTGGTCATTTGCACAAATGCACTTACTGCCAGGCACTTATATGTACACTACCTCTTGAGTGAAATAATTTTTCTGCCTCATAAAAGGAGAATTACTTGTTGCTATGGCAGTACATAGAATCAGAAAACACAAGAGGCTGAAGTTATTAGAATTTAGATTAGTCTAAGTTATTTTAAACTTAAGTCAGTTTTTTAGCCATGGTGTGGGAAAGAAGAGGGATTTGTGTGTACTGCAAAAATCCCCACAGAGACTGAAGCCAACAAGAACTTTTTCAAAAGCTGGTTTGTGAATAGCATTGCATCACAGTCCTTTCAACATAAATATTTGGGTGAAAATATTATTGCAGGTTTATAATGATTTTCCCGTAAGAAGTGAAAGGCTTGATTTTGTAATCAGGGTGGAATTTCCATTTGAAACAATGGCAACTGTGTGCATAGGCAAAATCTGACTTTGTCCTGCAACTGAATACAAAATAAGCCACTTAAAAATAGTATAATTTAGTTGATTATAAGTTTTTATTCATATTTGGACAGTGGTCTGAAGCCATCATAAGGATGTAAATCCTTCAGACTTGGATAGCCTTTACCCTGGTACAAAATGGATAGAGAAGCAAAAATAAGGCTGATAGCTATGGTCTTTTGATTGCACCAATCATACAGACCATTTGATTATGAACAACCTCTTAATTATTTCTAAATCACTCATATCAGTTTTAAATCTGCCATTGCAATTATTTCTAAATCAATCCCATCATCTTTAAATCTCCTGTCACAAATCATCTAATTTCTTGGGGACTTCACAAGTCACCTTGATCTGTCTGCCCAGCATTTCTGTAAGGCATCTCTCACGTTTGCAACTCAGAACTTCAGCCAAATGAAAATTTTTACACGTATATTTCCTGCCTTTCCTATTTTCATCAGTCCTCCACCATCACTAGAGACAATTCAAATAAAAATACTGTCCTATTTTTCAGGACATCTGATAAAGTAATCTTCATCTTATCTTCTCTTCATCTTTCTCCTCACGAAGGTTACCATAAGAGTCAATGAGATGTTATGGTTTTCTGTCATTTTACTGAAATATCCTTTTACTACTGAAATAACCCTTTATGGGTACCATTCCCAGAAGATGACTTTCCCAACAATATTTCTACAACCATTAGTATTCAAAGCATCTTTCAATTTTACCCTCAGTGAATGTCCACGTACACAGAACAGAAGCCAGTGAGTAACACTCAAATTACCTTTGTTATGTTCTGTGCTTCTTGTAACATTTCTCAAAATGGTTTCACGACACTAAAGGATACTGGAGACACGACACGTGTTTTCTGATAGTGTTAGAGTATGTTAGAAATAAATTTTGAAATCCAGTTACTTTTTATTTGACATGGCAAAAGCTAGATAGCTAGCTTTAGGGTTAAAAACATCTAGCAATCTTCTACAAATTCTAAACTATTACTAACCCAAATTATTAGTATTTCAAATATACAGTGTATGCTCCAATTCAACAGGATAGTTAAACCGATGAATAGTTTTAAACATTTAAGTAGTTCTTGCTGAACAGATTAAAATCACTTTTCAGTATTTGAATGCTTAAATGTCTTTATGAATTGGGGTTGAAATTTACTGCTGAAGTATATGTGCTTTTATAGTAATGTCTGCCTTTTAAAACTGTTTTTTTAAATGATAGATGCTGGGTTGTGTACTTGTGTTTGCAACAAATACTTTGCAATTCAAGCTGGTGCTTCTGACGCTCTGTGCAATTGTATTCAAAATACTGCAGTTATTTTGTTTTAAAATTACATCATTGATACAAACACTGAGATTTAAGATTGTTAAAGATAGTCTTTACAGGTATAACTGAATAGGTTAGACCTACATTATTCTAAATTCACCATTTGCCGTTTACTTCTTGATCACATGTTCTGCCATGTTATCTTTTAATCAGCAAACATAAGAAATAATCAAAAGAAATATGTATGTGGTGGAGCAAACAAAACAGCTGGGCTTTTTTCACACTGGACTGTGGTGCAAGACCACAAAAGACATTTATTAGGGATGTGCTTTGGTGGTTTCATCTAATTCCCTGCTGTATGACAAGCAACAAAAAAGAAGAACTTGCAATAATATATGAAGAAAATTTTGTCTCATGCTAAAACATTTGAATTTGCAAAATGCTGCATTCTTGTTCAGTCATGACAAACCGAGTGAAAAACCAAGGTGAGTAAATGTGAATGTTACTTATTTAAGGTTGTGGTTTATTTAAAAGTCATACTAACAGTACAATCATAATTGCTCAAGATATTGAGGAATGTCAGTGCCCATTAGTGCATTTCTGTCTGAATTCTCTCAAATGCAATTTGATTCTCAAGTGCAAGTTGAATGTTTCTTTTTTTTCTTTTTAACCAAAAACATTTACTGTAACCCAACTTTAGATGCAATAATAATTAAGTATCCATTAATTTATTTAACTAATTATACTGTAATTACTTTTGTATAAAAATTTTGGAGAAAAAGGTTATCATTAGTCTTTGAGGTTTATTGTGTCATTCTTTACCGCACGTTGGTCCAACAATAACCAATTCTCCAATTGAAATTTGGTAGCTTCCTAAGAATTAATTTTCCTATCCTATGAAATATAAGAGAATACTAGAAATTCCAGTTCACAATGGGATAAGATGAGGATATTTTTAATATATCAGTGACCTATTCCTCAAAATAAACAAAAATCTATCAACAAAACAAACCAAAAGAAGAAAAGAAAAAGAGGGATAGAAAACCACCATCCTCCAGGAATATTTCTTTTTACAGATAGAACCAGAAATTTCAGCTGAGTGTTGAAAACTCTTTCCCAGTGGCATTTCTTGTTGAAATTGATGTGTTTCTACAGACAAGCAAACCAGAAGTTTTGATTGATGGGAAATTACTAAATACATATAACTACAATACCAATACTGAAGCAGCAAACATAAAAACATGCCTCATTCTGAGATCAGAAATGTTTCATACTCAAATATATCATACGCCATTCTTATATGGTATTACAGAAATAAATAAAAGATTTACTGGAAAGTTGAAAATTTATGGCACATATNGTCAGAAGTATATTATTTCTTTTTGTGCTGTCTGTGAGCTGTGAAACTATGAATAACTGGAGAACAGCAGCAAAACCGAGCTAGAAATAATGAAAAGGACACAAAAAATTTTCATGGGTGTTTGCAAAATGAGTTCTCTGATACTCATGAAAAGATAATATATAGGAAGATGGTAAAAAGGAAAGCACTTTTCAAGTGCATTATAAGTATCAAACTTGATTTTCACTGGTATAAGCTGAAGTGGCATAGTGGCAAGACAGCCTCATAGTTCATGTATTTGAAGAGAGCGAATGTCAGGTTATCAAAAGACAATGCAAGCAAGGTAAAAATTGTAATAACTTGCGGTATCATTGACTATATAAACTTGCATAAACTGCCAAATCCTGAGACACATTGTAATGTGCGAAACTGTAGATTTAATGTGGAGTTGTCTGTCATCTAGCAAAAAACACAGAAACATAAGCAGTGATTGCTGGATAAATCAGATCCTTAAAATGAAGACCAAAGTCTGCAAACTCACTCTCTGCCCTCACCATTGCATTGGGGACATCTTTTCTGCCAAGAAAAGGGGATTTTGCTGTGTGCCACTGGTGAGTTTCTACCTGTCCAGGCTCCAGAGACAGCTACTCCAGGTTGTTTCTTATATAGATTAAAAACAGAAGTGAGGATGCACAGGTGGAGTGCCAAGGGGGTGATGAACACGCAGAAGAAAAAAACAAAAAAAAAAGTAAGAATGGCTGTGTTAAATCAGACTGAAAATCCATTTAGGCCAGTATCTTCAGCAGGGGCTGATAGCACGTGTCTACGGAACAGCAGAATAAGACAAGCTTATAGCAATATTACTCCATTCTATTGTCTCAGCCTCCAAGGGTTCATAGCTCAGGGACTTCCGAAACCAGAGGTGGTATCTTTGTATTTAAGAAAATGAAAGCAGTTAAACTAGTGGAGATATCTAAGCAATGAACTCTCTGCCTAAGGAATCCCAAAGCAGCTGTGATTAAGGTAAAAGGGTTTTAGCGTTTGTTTCTTTATGTAGATAATGTCGTGAACGTCTGCATTGCTACCATTTTAAACCTAGTTCAGGTGTCTTTGCACTCCATTTACAAGAATGACTTCAGGGAAGATGCATTACAAATGTATGTCAATTACATACACAGATTACATAATTTAAAGTGCTTTGCTTTTCTATAGTATGATTAAAGCAGAAAAAAAATGAAATATTGTCTTGCTCCAATGAAAAAAAATGACAGTAACAATTCTTTGGTACAGTCCAAAACTGGTTTTCTGAGTTAGCTTATCTGGTGAAGAATCAATTATTTTCAAAGTCCTTCTGAGGACAATATTTTGTCATATCTGTAATGTTAATGTATGCTTAACTGATGACTAAATAGAGAAAACTGTTCTCTATTTACAGAGAATATGTAACACACATATGTAACTCAAGAAAATTTACTGCAAGACTAAGAAAAAAAGAAGAAATATTGAATTTTAAAATAAAGAAATGCAGAAGTATGTATAAAATGGATTTAATCAACATCATGCTAGACTTGAGATATAACATACAGCAGTCATATCTACTGTTTTTCTGAATTTATGTCTATGTCACTGAAGTGGTTACAAGAAGATTTTTTTTTTTCTTCCAAGAAACAGTTCATTATGATTTACAGCAATGTGATAAAGGTGGTGGTTTTTTTTTTTAATTTTATTTTGTGCATTCATTCTTGATAGAAAGTATTCACAGTTAAGAAGAAGTTATTCGTAGTTAAGAAGAAATAGAAGCCCATTTTATTTTAGTATAAAGTACCTTTTCATGTTTTCAGCCAAAGCATTTAAACATTAAGAATGGCTACAGAAAAACAAGGAAAAACTTGAGTGCAAATTCCAAAATTATAAGAACTTGTTTCTGCACTCTAAATCAAGACCACAAAAGCTCAGCAATGCTTAGGCAGAAAACTTTAACTTTCTATGACTCCCTGTAACTATGAATGCTAGATCTGAATAACAGAAAATAATGCTATCAGTACATCATATATTGCAATAGAAGATTTCTTTGAAATGTCCTCTTGATTACAATGCTATTGTTTCTCTATTACACCCAAGAACCAGCAGATACATGGCACATTTCACCTGTCAACAATAGCTATCCATGATTTTGTTTTCTGACAGAACCTTAATGCTCTAATGTATTTCCTTCCCTTCTGGTAAATGATTTAGATGTCCCCTTTGGTAAAATCATTAAGCATTTATTTGCTAAATGAAGGTAGCCTGGTTTAGTTAAAAAATAAAATAAAATAGTCCAGTATGTAGATATGATTGACTTGAACATATTCTGAAAATTTTAAGGCAAGGTGCATAGATAGAGGTAGGTGCAATTTCCTTGCTTTTCTCTACTATTAAGTAATCTAAATTGCAGAAATGCAAGCTGATTAACCAAATTATTCATCAGAACAATGCTTTCATTCCCTTCTATAGTGTGCAAAGAAAGCAATCAAACAAACAAACAGTTGTATAACTTTATATAGCCTGGCAGACTAAAAGAAAACTCTCTTGGCAGCAGGTGGTGGATGCAATGAGGATATAGCAATGAACATAAAGAGGATTGGTGAGCAACAATTAGTAAGAAAGTACATTGTTTCCCCATTTGGTACTTTGTTACTTATGCAATCACATCGAGAGAAGTCATTATCATACCAACAGTCACGTATTTCTTTCCTGAAGATGAAAGAAAAATCTGAAATTTTACATGAAAAGTTGTATTTTTCCATCAGAATGTAGATATGAAAAAGCAAATATATGTGTATATATTCTGGGAAGAAGTTATTTTGCACAGGTGATGAAATGCTGAGGAAAATGGATGTTTATTTTTCTGTTTAGGAGTGTGATCCTGTGATATGCCTACGTAAACCTGTCTTGTTAAGCAGTCAGAATATTTGAGGGGAAAACCTCGTTAAGTTTTGAGGTATAGATCCAGAAATTGAGAGTTAGGCACAGTTGCACTAAACTGTGTAGGACTAGGGACAGAGTAGACTCAGTACATGATAACCTTTCCAGGTTGTGTTATCAGCCTCTCATCCCAGCAAAAGCCCTAATTCTGCCAGTTTTCCAGGCTTTAGCCCTCCTGGTGTTTCCAAAGTCATAATCATTGACTGTGCACCTCCTACAACCTCTGACAAGAATCTCCAGCAGTGTATATGAACATGGTGGGGTTGTCTTAACTCACAAACAACATCAAGGTAAAATAAAGACAAGACAGTACAACTGATCCTTGGTTAATTTTATGGAGTAACATATTGCCCAGGCACATGCTATCTGTTAACCAGTTAATCTTGATAACTCAGGAAAAGTTGACATCACGTCTAGCTTTTATAATAGTCCAGATTTCTTGCAGCGACAAGCCTCATAATGTTTCAACACAGGATGTCTGTAACCACTCACCTGAGGTCTAAATGGGTGCAAAACTGCATGAGAATAAACTATAAGGGTATACATTAGTTACGGTACAATGCCTTAACTTACACTTTGTAAGTTTCAGCACAGGGTTATTCCTTAATAGATTCCTGGGGTATTTCTAGACATAAGGAGTGGGTGTAAGTAACTCTAAAGCTTAAGTAAGCTTAGGTAAGTACACAATTGTCTATCTTATGCATTAGCAACAAATTGTCCCTAATGGACAAAAGTCAGTTTGCTACACTACTGTATCTGATAAAACAATATGAAGTTACAAGGGAGTAAGGGCATGAGTGTGTGCCATAATCAAGTAGGGTAAAAGCACTAATCTTGTTGGTTCTTAAATAAACCCTAGTATCCAGATCTGCTAGAGGTTGTAACTTATTCTGTCTCATCTATGTTATGACAGATTGTCAAGTATTTTACCAATAATCTCTATTTATCACAAGTTTCTATCCCAGACAGAAATGTGAACCCTTTTCCTCAAAAGAGAGTAAGAAGCACAAAACTAATCCACTCATTTTGCCCATATATACTGATCTCATGACATCTATGTCATAGTCCTTGTCATCTAATGCAGAAGAGCAATGTGATTCCATTTACAGTTTCCTATTTAATAACTCCTCGTTTACGAAAAAAAAGGAATGACTATGTAGGAGGACTAGTGAAATTACTGGTGAAATTATTTTGCGATAAAAGAAGACTAGTAAAATAGAAAAATGAGAAAATATGTGTAATATTCTCCTCTTTTACTATTTAGTTGTAATCTTGTATATGAGTAGAAACATTAAAAGGAAATTAGAGGCAGGGCTGAAGATACCTGAAGTGTATCCTCATTTCTTTAGAACTGGACACGTGCTCATATTCCAAAGGCTTTTTTGATAGACTCTTTCCTCCCCCACAAGCCTGACTGTATTTTCACCCTGATATTAACCTGTGCAAGGGCTGTTCCCATTTTCAACAGCAACTCTTCACAGCTTTTGATGTTTATGCATATAATTGGGTTGAACTCACTCAACCATTTGTTGCTACTTTGTCTCTTTTCTTGGACTTGAATTATTTACTCCCAGATATTAAACCAGGGTGCTTGACCTAAACTCAATTAATATTGGATGAGTATTCTTACTAGAATTTAGTGATTGAGTCTTCTCTTTAGTTTACAACAGTTAACCTGTTATCTAGATGTGCAGGAAAATAAGGTTGCTTACTTTGCCTTTCTTGGTCCACTGTCATATACTCATATACTCCTCATATACTCATATACTCCTGTAAGAAATCCTTGTGCTCTTGTAAAGGCAGGTTTTCCTTAAAGGTTAAATGCTCCTTTTCCTGACACATTTTCTATAAGAAGAATGTTACAGCAGCTTAACGATTCTAGTTCAGCTTTGCAACAGGGAAAGCTTAGACAGGTGTCTCAGGAGAAAATCCTCTAAAAATATGCTTGCAGAAATGTTGTACTAAGTGTTGAAAATTGGTTAAATTACTTGCAGTAGGTGGGGGCACATAATTCTGTTTGCTTCACTTCCAAATCCTATGACTCATGTTCACCTTCATAAAAGTTATTTTTGCTTTGGGAACCACTACAGTTCATCTTTACTTCTTCCAGCACTTTGTAAGCACTCAGTAGTAAATCATCTGGACCCAACTACCTGATCTCTTGCATTGGTTCATCAACCTCTTTCTTTGCAATGTTAAATCATTTGTAAAGTTAAACAAAAAAAATGAGGGAAATTATGGTGAATTCATGAACATTTAACTAAATTAACTCTGAGAAAGTAATTCAGCTGGCAAAGGTTAGTGATATATATTTATTTTGAATTGGCTTTGTCAGAATATTCTATTAAATTAAATACAGAAGTTACAATTTAATGACGTGATTTCATTCTGTCTATTTAAATGGTTTGTTTCATTAATTATTCAATGCAGAGATTATTTGGCTTGAAATGAATGTGCAATTAAATCCATCTCTAAATTGATTTGCCTTATGAACTGCAAAATTCATGACTTACTAAGTTTCTTCTTTAGTACTTTGAATGGGCTGCAGCCAGGTATGTTGGGAACCTGTAACAAACCCATGCGAAGAGGCTGCTTCCTCACCTCCTAAAACCTCTCCGAAGGCAATGACTACATGCTGGTACACCGTTTTCCGGATTTGGAGCCATTCTTATTAGGGAACTGGGCAACTTTGGGGCAGAGTTCGGCCCATTGTATCTGCACCTCCTACCTGCTGCCTCTTCAGTGTATAATTAAGCTGTCCGTAGCTTTTGTTTTGCAAATGTGCACTCATCCGATATGTGAAGCGGGGAGGGGGGAACCCTCAGACCATTCTTTTTAGTCTTCAATTTTCCCATTAGGATGTACTTGGAAAGGAAATTAAATTGGTGCTGTGCTGATGATTTATTGCAGGAAGGAACGCAATTTACACAGAGAAAAGCGTAATTTTAATTTTACACAGTTCACTAACAGCATATTCGTATGTTGTGCCGATAGGTGTTGCAATAAAGATGACTGTGGTTTTGTTTTCTAATAAGGGGAAAACATAAAGCTTATTTTCACTTCTAACACATTACGTTAATGTTTTTTCAGTACAATAACACAGGACTTTTCTAATCAATTTTTATTATTATTTTAAAGAAATACACAGCTACACTTTTAAAATCTTCGAAGCTGTTTGCATATGACACTCTAACATATATCTAAGCTTATCTTAAAATAAATTGGCACAGAGAACATTTATTATAATAGTACAAAATGTTTATTACGTATTTCAAAATCATATAAATAGTTTTCCAGAGTGACCTAAATGTCTATCATTATTTGTTGCCTGCAGTCAACCCTTTGGAGCTGGCAAGTTAGGAACTCCAGCTGTTCATGCTAAAATATTTTATATTACTGTCTCACTTCAGGACATCTAGATTTGTTGGTCAAATAAGTTAATTAATTAAATAAACAATATACACTGTTGACTTGTATTATCTCTGTGTCATCCTACCACCTACTTATTTAACCTCTGGGCTAAAAATATAGTATTTTCTTTTGGATGGGAAAGAAAAGTGTTCATGATAGGAACTGCTATCTCGGAGATATGGAACGTGTAAATGCATTGTCACAATTTAAATGTAACGAAATGAAAATATTTTGCTTTTATCTGAAGAATTACTGCACTCTTCTGTGAGACAAGTCTGGGTGAATCTTCAGCAAGGGAGCTGATATTTCCTCTTTTTCCATTATATACTTAGTAGTTTGGAGTTAACTTTACTAGATACCATATGCTATTTGATAAGGGACACAGTGTTTTTTTCCAGTGTCTATTTTACTTCTGACTCCAGGCACTCAAATTTACCCTCTATACACAAGGAAGAGAAAAGTACTTGCATAGTTAGTAAGTCTTTGCTAGTTCACATTTTTGGAAAATAAAGTATCTGGAATTACACATAATGGTTTCTGGAAGAACAGGATGTAATTATTCCTTCACTCTAAAAGACATTGCAAGGGCTCAAATCAATACCATCTAAACCATTTTTTTCTTATGAGCTAATCTGTCTGTTACCAGGTTGGTCACATATAAAGCTGTAATAGAAATAAGGATCATTAAAAGGACAAAATTCCACAAACACAAACTTAAAAGTTTACAATTACATAAAAAGAATCACATGGCACCATAACTTAAGTGAACAGTAATTACTACACACTCTCAGTAAAAATGAAGAAAAAAGTAACTGGAAGTCTTATACACATAATAATTCGCCAAAGTAACGGCATGTTAGAGTTGGTTAGTCAGCTTTTCAGTTTAAATTTTGCTTGCCAAAAAATATCTTTTGTAACTTTTTTTTTTTTTCTGAAAATCATGACAAAATGAAAGAAAAGTACCTATTTGTTTTGGAGGTGTTTCTTCAGTCATTGCTTTTCCATCATTGCTTATCCTTTATTGAAGGCAAATGAGAAAAGAAAAAAGGAAAATGCAAGAAAATGGAGTGGAGGAGGAAAGCAAAACCCTTCTGCTCCCCCAAAAGTTAATGCCTTCCCAGGTTTTTTTTTACACTCGTTTTTCTTTTACAAACTTGTCCAAACCAGTCAGTGTGATGCTTTTGAAGTCTCTGTAATCAAAATAACTTGAACATTTTTTATCCTATTTCCTTCTAATTTTCTCTTTATGTCACCATCCCATACAGAAGTAAGTGAAAGCCCTTATGGATGGACAGGGAGAAGAGCAATTTCTAGTGAAGATGGATGTGTTGTTACTGCTGTGTAACAGAACACTGACGTTTCTAACATAGGCTGAAGCCACTATGTTATATGCAGCCTAAAGAGGTGTGAAGTGATGGGCAGAAGAAGAAAAGTAAAAGAAGATTTAGTTAAACATTGAAAAAATAGCATTCAGACACATACCTTTGAATACTGAATGAAGCAGCACCACCTAGAATATTGTCTTTAATTTTGGTGTACCGTACCTGTTCTTATTTATATTAGTCACCCAGCTGTGGTATTCTTCTGATACTCTGTAATATTACTCAATCTGTTTTGGTATTTTGCCCATTTACTACGATTAACTACTGTATAAATAAGGAAATCAGGCTAAAATAATGGGGGGGAGGGGGCGGGTAATAAATACGGATTTTATTTGGAAAGTGCTTTTTACTGAGCCAGCTAGTCTGCACTGTTACCATATCAAGTATTCTTGTTTAGCTAGAAAAAAACATCCTCTACACATTTAAACAGATGAGGCTTTGCAATATATTCAGGAATCAAAGAGGTAGAAGGTCTGCCTTCAAGTGGTACTGAATCATTATTATTCCTAGCTTAAATGGAGTGCACAAAGTTTGCAAAATTACTTTAACTGTTTTCCTTGCTGGATAGTTCTTCCTGTACAAACCAAAACAGGATGAGCAGGAGACCTTCAAAGAGGAGACATGCTGTCTGCCATAGCTTCATCAGCAGTAAAACAGTAACAGTAGGGAATCTGGAGAAGACGAGGAAAACATCATTATTAGCCAAGACTAAGAATCAATGATAAGTGAGGAGAAAAAGTTTGAACTTAAACAATAAATTAATAATTATGAGAACAGTGGGAACTATCTTTTTGTTTTATGCTGATTTTTAGCATCAGCCATTGCTGAACAAGAATGCCACACAAACTCCCTTACACTGTGTAGGGATCTGCTTGAGACCAGATGGCTGCCCAAATCCTTATATGTTTATCAATAAGATAGATAATAATGCCCCAATGCTACTAAAGAAACTGGTTTTTATTGGATTTCACAAAGAATTGCTTTGTTATATATGCCTTCACATTGTTGCTACTTTCAGTGTTTTGCTTAAAAATTACAATAAACCCACTTTCTCTATAAATAGATAGATGTTACAGGCTGCTTTGTGGTACTAACATTTTTCAAAGTCACAAAGAAAGCTGAAGAAACCGTTAATATTCATCTTGGGAAACCACAGTTTTTTTCAACAATATTCATTTTTCTTTTATCCTCTTTTTTTTTCTGTGAACATACATATTTTCTCCTTTTCACTCTCTGAAGTACTTGCGAAAGTCTGATAAAGGCCACCACATGGTGTTCCAGGATCTTTTATAGAGACAACAAAGACAATACTGTGTTATGTAAATATCCATGGACCACCACAGGTATTTCAGGGATGATGATTTGTCTCCTAAAGCTGAAAGAAAAAAAGGTGTGTGAGTGGCATGTGCATAGCTGTGGATACTACCCCAGCTAGGGGGATACCTGATTCCTTACATTAAGAACTATGATTGTCATTAAATGACTGTATATCCCCCACATTAAAACTGGGGTAATGTTCTCCCTTTGCACCCAGCCTGTATATTTTGTGCTTTGTTTTTGCTTATCAGCAAACTCAGGGATTTTTGTTTGAAGTCTTTGATGAGAGTTGGGAAATTTTAACCTCTGTTTTGACTCAAATAGGTGTAAACATTTTATCCAATGCACAAGGAAAACGTCCCTGCACAGAGACCAAGCCTGATTATTCCATACTTCACCTAACTAAGAGTTGGCTTCCCACATGTATGGCTTACAGTACATAAGCATCTCATCCAATCCTTTCTATCCTCACAAGACCTCTTGAGGGGGGGAACTATTGCACCGTTTGCACAGGTACATGGAACGGTAAATCATAGGTAGATCCTATGGGGTTAATGACTCAGAAGTCACATAATAGAACACTACTCACCAAAGACTCTTGAATCTTTGTTTATCACATTGTTGTGGAAGTCTGTTCTTTGCAAGCCACTGATATGAACACTGGGACCTCTTTCAGACCTTTGTGTATGTTCTCCATACAGTAGTCATTTCTATGGCTTTCCCTATTTTCACTTACTTTTCAAGCTTCTTCTAAAACTTGTAATTTGTTGACCAGCCTCTTGGTATCCTCTAGTTTTCTCAAATAACGAGTAAATTCCACGGTGTTCCTACTCTGCCCCCCACCCCTTTTTTTTTTGTTTGTTTTTCTGGCCTATTAGTGTTTGATGGTCTCTAATTCCTTCAGGCAACAAAACTTGTGTGGCAGCTATTTCTGCTTAGTTAGGGCTTATCTACATGATCAAACTCTGTCTTTGCTGTGGGTTGGAACTACATGAGCCAAGTTCATTCAGAAGGTGGATGAGTAGTCATGTTACCACAGAGTTTTGCTTATAGAAATAAGTCCTCCTGAGAAGTTAATTAGTTGCAACACCTTTGCACTTTTCATAAGGTTTTTGGTGTCCAAGGGATCTTTCTTATCTCTCAGCCTACCCACGACAATGTTAAAAACAGTTTGCAATTAATCTAATAGGCTGTTATCCTTCGTCTTTAGTGCACTGCTACTTATGCAGGAGGTAACATACAACGAAAGATAAAATGTGTGGATGGCTTGTTCTGCAGCTGAAGTACTGTGCACAGTCCTCCGCATAGTCGCCACCTGGCACAGTATTTGACCAATTTTTTTTCTTATATTTTCCAATATTTTCCTTATATTTTCAAATGTACCAAAGCGACCTGCTGATTTATTTAGGAGGTCTGGAGATGACTTTGGGAGAGAGATTTATCACATCTGCATTTGCCCTAAGAGGTCTACCTAGCAGTGGTCTCTTTGTCCAGAGTTATTATTTGGTAAGGGAAGAAAAAGAGGCAGTTCTGCAGCCCAGTTTGCTGTATCGTAAGGTAGCTATCTAAAATAGGCCAGGTGAGCCTAGAAGAGCTGTTTCTCCCATTTATTAAAACACAAATTCTAAGCAGCTGGCTTAGAGATAAATCTGTTCTGTAGCTACCTAAATTGAGGTAAGCCAAAATTCCTCAGGCTGGGAGAGTTAGTTAGATTTCATATGATTTTGGCAAGGTACTCTTTGCTACATATGGCAAATGTTATCAGACAAACAGATGTTCAGTTATTTCATAAATTCATGTTTTTTCCTTTTCTTTACTTTTCTTTTTTTTCTGTCTTTAGAGTTTGAGCTTGACTTATTCAGCTTAACTTATTTGTTCAGCTTTAGTGACTTCTTTTTTTTCACTTACTTCTTTTATTTTTTTGCTGTTTCTTTTGCTCATTGTGTTGGTCTGTTTTCATTACAGTAGATATAAGCCATACATAGAAATTTTGAAAGTAGTCCATTACCATTGCATTACCATTGGACATGCCTTAGGGTACTTCCTCTTTGTGACTTAATTCTATTATTTTTCATTCAAGGTTTCTTGTACTTTCCCTAATTTTTTTTCTATTATAAAGTAAATTCTTCCATTCTGTTTAATCTTGTTTGGTCCCTATTGCTAATGTAATTGTGATCAACACTATACTAATCCCATTTGGCATTTTTGTCACCCATTCTTTCCCTTAAAGTGAACCTGGACTGTTTTTAACTAAATTTCCTACACAATATGCCACATAGGTCAACAGCCTAATTCTATCCAATGTACTCAGAGATATCATTTCATTATTCCCTTCTGCTGCATTTTAGATCTTTTCAGTGTCCCTGTCATTCCATATTTCTCCTGGAGCTTTGTGAAGTTAATTCTTCATTTCCCACTCCTACCCACACGTACATACTATAAACCCATCATACTTAGGATATTCTGGGATTTTTTTTCTTCCCTTTTGCAAAAACAACAATGTGCTAGCTAGTTTTCATTGGGGCAATCTAACAGATTTTGCCAATAAAATGGCTTTTTAATCTCCAGTTTTCTTCTCTGCCATTAAAAAGCAGTAAATTTAGAACCAATAAAAGCAAATGCTCCTTTACACAGCATATAATCAACCTGTGAAATTCACCCTCACAGGAGGCCATCAAGTCAAATACCCTGGTTGAATGTTAAAAAGAAGTGGGTTAATTTTATGAACACTAACAACATTTGTAGCTATGCATGCCAAAATAAATAATAAGAGTAAACCAAATATCATGCTTCGGGGCATAAATTGATTATCTGCAGGTGTCAGGATGGATTCCTACTCTTCACAGAGAGCTTTGTGCAATTGTTAAGGATTTTTTAATGAGGATATGAAGCAGTTACAGGAATGGGATTTTTTGGTTGCATTTGGGGGGGGTGGTGTTGTTTTTAATTTGGAGTCATCTCGTCCAAATAATCTCATGGTGCTTTCTTTCAGTGTAACAATATTGTAGCAAATGGTAAGGTAAGGCAGTCCCTACTCACTCAGAGATTTAATGCAGGAAGGAGTCTTGTACTCTTTTGTCTATGAAAATAGGGAATACTACAGAGGGAGGAATTCTTTATTAATAAGCTGTCACAGTGTCTTTCTTCAGATCTGCCTTTAACTCTCACCTACATCTTGGGGCCACTTGACAGTGGTCAAGCAAGTGAAGCCCTGCTATCAGTGTGGCTAAATTTTTATATTTCCCAGCTTTGATAATCTCTCAGTTATCCTTCTTTTTTTCTAGCTTTTATTCCTCATCTTCTACATAAATTATAAGGGGTTTTGTTTAGACTAGGATCATCATATTGTTATGTGTGAATGCAATAAGTAACAGACTAGAGTCCTGATTATTCTAAATTAATATCTTAATTATAATAACAGACGAAAACCAAAGCAGCCAACACTGTAATATGGATCTTTGCACAAATCCTTTGCTTAATTAGCCTTTCTCTTGGAAAACTGCTACCTCTAAAAAACTGTCTTCCTATCTGAAAATGGCCTTCTACACAGCCATGTCATTTGCAAGTTTTTTCCATTCTTAGCTTACAGTTTTATTTCTTTCCAAATATTGATCTACCTAAACCACCTCAAGCTTTCTCACTAATGATTTTCCTTAGCTTTGAATCACAAGCATGTGGTAATCTTGAATAAGTTCAGCATAGGCAAATTTAGTTTTAAAAAGTTAAAAAATGTGCACACTGCTGTAGCAGACACTGCTGCCTAACGACCATATCTTTTTTTAATTTGTAACCATGAATTATCCTAAATTTCTACAGATTTCTACAGCGATGTGAAGAGGAACAACCTAGTCCTAAATGAGGTACGCTTCTAGGCTCCTTTAGATAATCTTATGGCAGGGTTCAAGTCAATTGTGATAGTACATTAAGATGAGTGACCTGTACAGAGTTAACATGAACACAGTACTGTAGTTATGCAACTAACTCTGCCATTTCAGAAGTGATTTTGTTTTCTATATATTACTGTCTACAATATTCCTGCCTAAATATAAATTGCTAGTCAGTGTTTCAGCTGATGAGAAGCTGCAAGTTTTATAATTTATTAAACAGTAACTTTGTTTAGAAAGTCACTGGCTAGTAACTAGTGACCCACAAGATAAACTAATGTAATTTGTATAATAAGCTAATTTTTAGGCACTTGCTGTTAAAGAAAAGGAGGGAGGGAGAGTTACCATCTAGATTACAGATTCATTATGTATGTAAGTCTGTCCTGGTTTGAGTCCATTTTATAAAAACATTATGATCTGCAGGTTTAGACTTTTAAGAAGTTGTTCACCGGTGTTTAACTTTAAAAGCGTATTCCGAGGAATTGCTCTGTAGACATGTGCTTCAGTGTGCATTTAACATTTCGACTGAGATCTGAGAGGAGATGATCATGCATTATCTAACAAGCTACGTGATCAAAATACAATAATTAATACATAATATGACTTGTAAAACATAAATGAAAATGAACCAGAGGGAGGAACTTGCCAACCTTTAAACAAGGCTAACCTATTTATATAACAAATGCCTGCAATATTTCTCATGAGTCATTCCTTCCACCCAGCCTGAGAATACATAATACCCTTTGTTGTTCTGTACCCGAGGTCATTAGTCCCATGTTAATGCATTCCACTTTTATACAGTCAGATTCAGGCTGGTTTCAGCCAGAAGAAGCAAATTTCCACAAGTTTTTGAGTTTGTTATCATCAACAGCGCATCAGCCAGGCTGATATATTCATATTCTTGCAGAGGCTGCAGCTAGAGTTCAGCAGCAGTAAGAAGAGTTTCTACAGAGCAGAGGGGGGACCTTGGAGAAAGACATGATAGGTGACAACTCACAAACCCTGTGGTATAACTAACTGCTGGGATGGAGCATGCCATTGGCGGGTAAAGAATTTGAAAGCACTGGTTTAATTTATTACTCAGAAAAAATGCATACACACATATATACAGATACATACACATATATTTTACAGAAAGCAAGTTAATAAGATAGAAACATTATAAAGGCTACATTTTCAAGTATGGAATGCAAACAATGTTGATACCAATTGTTATTACGTGTAGATTATTTGGCTGGTTGAATGATAAAACTGCAGTTAAAATGGTGATTGCTATTTCCTACTCTTATGTTGACTCACCACTTTTCCTCCATTTATAGAATTCTTCATAAAATGATGAAAAAATTAACATCAAACCAAGCATGTTCCATTGTTGCCTTAATTTAGCTAAAACCAGATACACGCTGCTGAAATAAAAAAAAAACAACAGAGTAATGGAAAGGACAAGTGGGTTTTTAAGATTTTGGTCATTAAACCACTCTTCCCAAGAATTAGATGATTACATGCTTGAGTTTGTTTTGTCTTGATGAAAAATTTCAGGACCTGAATTGTAGGAGAAGTTGAGCATCCCTAAATCATTACATTACCAAAAGAATCCATTAAATAAGAGAAAATAAATTGAAATATCCTGACTCCTAGTAGCAATTAATTTTTACAGCACATATGAAGGGGTAGGAAAACAGTTACGTGTTTGCCTCATAACCTCTCTTTGGACTCCTTGATAATATTAATAAAATATTATTGTCTGCATTTAACATCCAGCCCTAGTTTATTAGGTGAAAAAGACATATCTGCTTATGTCATTACTTTTGGATGTTCTTTTTAAAATATCATCTGCTAGAAGATTCTGATAACACTACCCATTCTCAAGAATGGCCTTCTTTCTATAGGGAATACAGGTGAAATCAACCATGGTACCCAAATTAATATAAAGCTATGTTAGAATCCAGATGATGTAATTCAATATATATCTAGTACGAAATTTTCTTTGTATTAAAATCTTACACCATTCTTATTTGTCAATCTAACTTGCAGCAGACACTGAATGCACATAAAGTGGCATGCTACTGAATGTTTATTTTCATATTTTATATATCAAAGCACATGAAATATGACATTACAGAGATCTCTGTCATCTCAAATGAAGTAATCTGAGAACAGTAGAAGACCAAGAGAGAATAATGACAAAACTCCCCGCAAATCTGTTGAAGATGTTAGTAGTGCCAAAGATCTGATTTTCCATTCTCGTTAGTTTAATTTGTATGCTTAAGGAAAACTATTTAGTGAGAGGCTGAAGTGCATTTGGTAGATCAATACTCCATTGATGTTGATATTTGTCAGCATTTTCTTTAGCTGATGATTTATAGGGTGCCAGAAGCATTTATAGAATACTTAACTCTTTGCCATGTCTCAATTTTCTCTATGCAGACAATGCTTATTCTTTATTACACTGTATTTTTAAAAAAAATAAAGGATGTGCCACATTAGATAGTTTATAAGTGTGCTTAAAACAGAGTTATAGTACCACTAGAAGTTATTAGGTTGATGCTACTCAGTCTAAAATCTTGTTAACCTAGTTTAAAAACCTACTCTTCCTAAACAAAAAAAGGAATCACTTTTTAGTGAATACAATACTACTTAAAAGTTGAGTTAATTTCTATCTTTTAATCCAAACTATTTTTTAATAACATAAAGTAATTGATGATGTCATTTCTTTGAAGGTGAATAGCTGTTGCTGATGAAATTAAATCTGAGTTCTTGCAAAGTTTTTCCCCAGATCCACTGAGAAAAAAACTTGGAACAAGGAAGTTGTCTATTTCTGTGATAAAAATATATGTTGCAACCTTTTTAACAGAGAAATGCTTTTTGCAACTCATAACTGATAAAAGGGGTAAAATACCTGACTAAAAATAATGCCTAGCTCTTACATAGAGATTTGTATAAAAAGCTTAAGAAGAGCTACTGCCCTTTTCAGGTATTGTGAATCTAAGACGCATAAAGGTGAAGTAAATTCTTCAAGTCAGGGTCTAGGCTATGGCAGATTCAGCTGCAGAAGACGGACTCGTGACTGGTGGCACAAAGTCCAGCTGGAGGCCAGTCCACAGTGGGCAAATACCGAGGCCAGTACTGCTTAATATCTTCATTAATGACCTGGATGATGGGATACAGTGCATCCTCTGCAGGCTTGCAGATGATATAAAATTTGTAAAGTGCCCAGTACATCAAATGGATGGATGTGCTCGTGTTCCTATCTGGAGTGCTGTGTCTAGGTCTTGTCTCTCCAGTACAGGAAGAGAACATACTGGAACAATTACAGCAAAGGGCCATGAAGATGATTAAGGGACTGCACCTGAGGCTGAGCTAGCTGGGACTGCTCAGCCTGGAGAAGACAAGATTCAGGGGGGACCTTATAAATGTGTATAAATACCTGATGGAGAGAATGAAGAAAAGGGAGTCAGACTGTTATCAGTAGTGAAAACTGACAGGAAAAAAGGCAATGACCATAAATTAAAATACAAGAAATCCCATTTAAACATGTGAAAAAACATGATTAAACACTGGAACAGGTTGCCTAGAGAGGCTGTGGAGTCTTCATCCTTGGAGATACTGAATACCCAATTGGGCACAGTCCTGAGCAACCTGCTTTAGGAAACCCTGCTGAGCAGTGAGATTGGACTGGCTGATCTTCAGAAGTATCTTCCAACCTCAACAAGTCTGTAAAACCCAGCACTCTGACGTCTGCCTTGAGTATATGACCAAACCCAACAAGCTTATTTTCCTACATTGTTACTCTAGTGATGAAAAATTCTTCATCAGTGAATATATACTAGTGTAAAAATGAACTAATGCAGTGATAAAGTATATAGCAATGTAAGGCAATGTTCCAAATACAGTGGAAGATTGTTTTAAATCAAAACAGATTTGTTTGCTGCTAAGGTAGTAAAAAGAGTCCAACTGTTACCGAGCTATAGTATACTAATTAAACAAATAGCCACAGAAATATCAATATTATCTAAAATCATTTGTTTTACAAGGGTTTTGACATGCTTCATGGTGAAACAAACAATGTTTAATATTTTATTCATTGATTAGTATAATATATTTCTAAGTAAAATCAATACTGTGTTTTTATTAAGAACAACATTGTCCTTCCCGGCAGAGAAACAAAGTGCACCATAAGAAAGCAACTGCAGAATTAGAAAATAAATTGATAGCTAGTACTAAAACATATCACTACTGAAAATATAAATATTTCTTCCTTGTGCGTATATAGTTGTATGTTCTTTTATTTTTTTTTTTCCATCTCTGGGCCCTTCTTTCTTTCAGCGAAGGACTGATCCTAAAACTATCTCAGGGCTGAATTTACAGATGACAATACTTGCATCTGTATGACATGTTTGGTGAGATCCCTGAAACAAACACACTCCAACAAAGAGGGTGGAGTACAGGGACACACATGAGAAGGCTGTCTGAGAGCAGCAATCAATACAAAAGAGAATCAATACGTTTACTACTGGCAACCAAACGTGGGTTTTGTAGAAGTGCTATCTCAAAGGACAGGATGTTCAGGATGATCTAGAAGAATCATTATGAAAGATAGGGAAGCTTTTTTGATCATTCCCACTCTCTGCTTGCAAGCCTGCAGCTTAACAAGGGTTCAGTTGTTAATATGAAAAAAAGAGTGAAGAGGGATGATAAAAAACATTCCAAACTGCATGCGGAAAAATGGGAAAGAAAAGGGGAAACAAACTCCTTCCCAAAATACATCTCTTGAAATATGCATGAAATGAAAGGACTTGGTCAGTGAAATTGAAAATTGCAGATGAGAAAACCACACTGCTTTTTGGTTGTACTTGGAAAAGCTGAGAAGTTAGGTAGCAGGAGACAATCTGTTTAGGATAGTGAAAGATCATTAGAAATGAGTTGTTATGAAATGAGAAAAAAGATCAATAGAAAATTCTGTGTCTACTACTGTCAACAGAACTCAGGAAACTTATGCAGTAAACTCCAAAAGATACCTGCCCTTTGTTGATTTTGGGCATGTCTGACTGTCTTTGCATTTTGAATAGAAGCTGTAGTTTATTAGAGATGTCTCATTTTTGAGATAACAAATAAGCAAGTGGCAAAGAACACTAAGCCTTTTTAAAGATGAGCACCATTCAACACTCAGGCTAATGTTTACTTTCTTTTTTTAACCATTCACCAAGACCTGGTGCCTGATAGCACCTCATTTTCTGTTGCTCTGAAACAACTGGTCACTCCAAAGAACTGTACTTCCCTGGAAAACTGTTACCTCCTCAAACTCAATTATAGTAAACTCCCTTTTGAATGTAGGTAATGAAAGAGGAAGGTTGTGATTGACTGCAGGCTCTCCTCCCCTCTACTTTGTGAAATGAGATTCTGAAAGGGTTTTTTCCAAATGGGACCTCCCCCATTTTCAGTCCCTTAAGAGAAGGGGAGAAAGCTGCAGTCATTGCTGTTATGATATCTGGCCTGGCACCTAGCTTTAAATCCTACCATTTAAAGAAAAAGAAAAAGAAAAGATGAAAAATCTCCCTGCCCCACAGACATAGTCTATACAACTAATTGCATTGACAAAGTGCTGACTCTTGCCATTCCAAATGTTAAATATTTGAATTTTGGCTATCCAGAATTGTTAACCCACATTCAAATCTTTACCTTCATACCCCCTACAGGATATCCAAAGGACTGCGTGGTGCCCGAAGAGCATAAACTGATGGTTCTTTCACACTAGTCCAGCAAGAACAGTTCATGTTCCACCATGTAACTCTCTGGATCAGCTCCAAGGTTTTCATTCTTCTTCAACCGGTTCAGTAGCTTTAACATTGTGAAATAAGATCTTCATGACTGCTTAGGCTCTTCTGTAAACTCCTCTCTACTCTGTCCTGTAGACTTATTCCACACAGAGCACACAAAAATCAAAAGAAAACACGAAACTAAAGAGGACCTATATGGCAATTCTTTACCCTATGACCACAGCACTTGCTCAATCTCTGGCAGAATTTGGGGTGGGTGGGTGTGGGTGTGTTTCCTTAAAGAAGATAGTACAGAGTGACCCTGTCTTGATAAGGTTCTTTCTGTGTATTCCTTTTGCCTTTTCCATGAAGTAATATTGTTTAATTATCATTTAACTAGAGATTACATTTCAGCTAATGCAACAAAAGTCAGCAGATGGCTTTATAGGTATGAAACACTATAATTCATATATACTAAAGTAATGAGAGCTCAGCTGCTGAATATTTTTTTTTCTGTTCTCTCTGATTAGGGGAACAATATTATTTTTTTTCCTCTGTCTTCAAAGTTATTGGCTGAAGTGTCTCTCTGGGTAACATTTTGAGGTCTTAACGGAGGCTGCAGCACACTTTATGTCTTAATATATTGTATATGAGAAAAAAAAATCTTTGCCCTGAAAATTTTACAGCCTAAATAGATAAGACAAAGACTTTAAAGAAAATGGGAATTGAAAAGGGAAGGAGTTTCATGAAATGACATCCACTTTCAAAGTTCAACTTTCCCACAAGATTAACAGATATCGTATGTGACTAGAAGAAACAACCACCTATGCGCCACCAGCCAGGTCTCTGAGTATGGTGAGAAGCTATTGAATCAGTGTCAAGAAAATAAGCAGAGAGCCTGAGGGAGAAGTAGGTGTGTCAAGGAAAAGATCGGGGAAACAATGTCACCAAGATCTTCCCTGGTACTTCCTCAGAGAATTTCAGCACCAAAAGTAGGTGACACGAGTCATTGAAACTTTGAAAAACTGTATTTGTGACAAATAGCTCCCACAATACACTTTTCCATACTGACATATGGATATGTCCATACCGACATATGGACATAGAAATACTTTCTATAAGTTTCCTCTTTCAGATCTGTTGCAGCTGAAGATGCCACAAGATGCTAAAAATTTACATTTTAAGGGGTTTAAGGGGAGAGTGAACAGGTTCAAGGAAGATAAATTCAGTAAGAATTAGCAAATACATGAAACTAATGCTCTGAAGTCATGAAACATAAATTGTCAGAGACAATATATGGAGAAATATAGATCAATACAATACAATCAATACAATATAGATCAATTTAGATCTGGAGTGAAACATTGTCAAAGAAGTACCAAACTCAGCCATAGAAGCACAGAGAACTTGGCTCTGAGAAACTGCCAAATTAGAAATGAAAGCTTTAGATCTGAGTGTCATGAGATAAGAAGCTTTCTTTGGTCATTTGTTTGACCTCACACTCAAGGAAACAGTATTTAATCAGAAAAAAATAAAAACAACAAAAAAACCCACAAAGCGAAACCAACCAAACAAAAAACCCACCCAAACCAACAAACATACAAAAGCCAAAACCCCCCAAACAAACGACCAAAATCAAACAAAAACAAGCCCAGAAAGAATGCATCATAGTTATTTGACAAATCATCAGCTTCTCCTACTCCTACTCGCAAATCAAAATTTTGACTTAATTTTATTTATTATTTCTGTGATCTTAGCCACGGGTCAGATCTCTACATTATACATACAAGGAATAAGGCAATAAGCTTTGAAAGGTTATATGCAATATAAACGTGGTCACAACTTATGATAAACTCTCCTCTGGTGCTATTCTAGAAACCCTAGTCCGTCAGGCAGACTTTATGTTTATATATACACACTTATTTTGAACACTGACAATACAGCACAACAGCAAGATATGTCAGTGTTTTTTTAATGTATGTTCATCAGCTGAAACGGACATTTTTATGGTGGTGTACCACACAAGTGCTTTTTATGCCTGATGAAGCCTGGCTAATCTGAGTACTTTAGGACTGTGTCACACTTCCAGGTTAATAAATGCTCATTTCTTGTAAAAAGCTGGTTGTCAATGCAAGAACACACTCTTCAGTTAGCTACTAAGTTTTCTCAGTGCATGTAAATATGCGGGGCTAAATCAAAACAACAAAGAAAACCCCAAAACAGTAAATGCATTTGCTATTCATCCTTAAACCAGCAAGAGTGACAGGAGCAACAGTGAGGGATATTCTGGAAAAGGCATCTCTACAGGGGTGAAGTACACTCTCCTTGGTCCGCCTCCCAGCCCGCAGTCAGAAAGCAGGGCCTGGCTGAGGGCAGCCTCACCGAGGCCGGGGCATGGTTCAGGAGAGCCATACAACCGACTGCCACCCTGTGCTCCTCCATAGCTTTACATCACACATTTGCAGGTCAGTGCTGCCAGCCCCCTCCCGCTCCCTGACCCCACAAGCCAGGCACAGCTGGCCAGTATGATTTACAATCTGCCAACAATCACTTTTGGTTTCCCAGGGGCCCAGGGTCATGGCACAGCTAAACCAGAAGGATTCAGAGGAGTAGGCAGGGAGACAAATGCAACGTTCAGTGGTAAAGCCCAGCTGTGTCACCTTCTCTCTTGTGGCTAATTGGCTGAGGCTGGTTGTATGACCTGGCAGAGGTCTCTCAAGCGTTTGTGGACCACTGGTTTTGGACTGGAGGGGAAGGTTGAGGGAGAGGGGAGTTGTTCAGTGCTAAAGGCCTTTGCTCTAGCACATGTGTTGTTCCACCTGCCAGATGTCTTGTAACATCATTAAATATTTCCTACTTCTCGGCTATACTAACCTGTTCTGCCAGAAGCTGCCTCAGAAGAGTCTAGAGACCAGCTTTTAGTGTGGAGATGGCACAGATTAACAAAATTGTATTTATTAATAAAGATCCCTATCTCATATCTTTTTTTCCAAACATAATGGAAACTCATATTGAGATTTTCCAGTATGTTCATGCTCAGTGCATTGGCTTATAACTCCTCTTCGACTGTACGGATTTTACAAGGTGGTCTGCATAATGAGGGCATCACTTGGAGAAAGCTGCTGAAGTTGATTCTATATTGACATCTTCTGCAAAATAAAATCAAAACATATTGCATTATTTGATTTGTAAGGTCAGTTAACTTACTGTTTAAAATGTGTGGTTTGATTTAAAGACATAGGGCTGGATGGATAGGTGCTCTTCAGTGTTTTGTGTTGTGTATTACAGACCAAAGTCACGTTTCTTTGGAGTGCACCTAAGGACAGAATTTGGCTTTAATGATATACTTTTGGGCAGTCAGGCATTTAACCTAAGAACTGTGTTGTCAGAGAAGGTGTTTGATGATGGAAATTTCTGTGAACATTATACAACACTCTTTGGCACCACTTCTCACACAGTCACTGTAAATCAGGCACAACTGCTTTATTGAAAGGAATGGAGTTAGATCATCATAAAAATGGTGTAAATAAGGGAAAAATTAGGCCCATCAAATTTGAATACTGACTTTCAATGTCAGATTTTAAGTGATTATCAGCCTTCAATTTTCAGTGAGACTCTGCTCTTTCACACAGTGAATGCCATTATAGACATAATCATAATTCTGTGAAGAGCCTATAGTAGTTACTAACATGCACACAACTTAATGCAGCCCTATGAATACAATATTGTTGACTTTTACTTGCCTACCTGGAACACGTATTTCATGACTACATTTCACTGCTCACCAAGCTAATACCATTAATCTAACTGTTGGGTTCTTCCTGCTCTGAGTTGCTAAGTCACCTGCAAATAATAATTCTCCCTGCCACACGACCAGGAGAGTTTTTGCATATTCCTCAGTGTAGTTAAACCTCTTAACCGCACCAGAAGTTCTTAACGCTTCCAGACCCTGAGTTAAACTTCTACAAGAAGAGATTGCTCTATTTCCTGTAAGGAAAACCTGTGAATATTATTTTTCTTCATACAAACTAAATTGATCCAGAACTGAAACAAAATGTACTTCTATCAGCTCTTAATATCCCTAATACATTTGTTTATTGCAGATGTTTTATTCTGAGTCACATCAAAACCACAGGATTGAAGTTGTCATAAGTTGCATTTTATCAGCATAAATGAGAGGGTTTTGCCTCATAGAGTGATTATTTCAGCTCAAGCTGTGACAGTTCTGAAGAGAATGATTACACATATATTAGTCAAAAAATAATAATAATTAATTTCAGAGAAATCCTGCAATGCAGTCTTCCGTGTGGATATTTTTTTGCTTTTAATCATTGTACATGACAGCAATTCATTATTCTGTTACTGTGAGTTTGCTGAGCTGAGAATGTATGTGCATTTCATGTAAGCATGCAGCCATTTGTGTAGTCTCCTAATTATTTTCTGATATTCTGGAAGAAAACCAAGCAATTATGTATTTGGAGCAAATGCACGTGGCTTCCTTATTTGTTATTTTAAGCTGTTTAGTTCTGTGAGTCTGGGGAGTTTTCAGAGCTTAAAATAAAGAGAAGGAAGCAATCAAACATTCTGTTTGGTGATGATTCATTTATTCAAAAGCCCGTGACAAAAAAATGTATGGTTGACAGGAACTCTGCCATTTGCAAAGGTGACTTGAGGCACAAAATAAAAAGAGGTTTACGGTAATGTTACCACCTCTTTATATCACATTAGCATTGCAAATACATCCAGAAAGTATCACATTTTCTGTTTATGCCACATTCTCCATTCTGATGCATATGCTTAATTCCTCACGTGGTCCTTTTCCTTCAATGAAAGCCCAGATTCACAGTGAAGAGGTACAGTTTATACGTCAAGGAACACAAAATTCTAGTGGTAGTAGTAGCAGCAGTAGAATTAGTAGTAACAGCACAGTTATTCCAAAAATAATAAAAAACTCCAACAGTAGCTCCTTTCTTAAACTTCAGGTAGTTCACATCTCTCAGGTACTGCAAGAGTAAGGCATTCTTAGAGATAAGATTTCTGATATAACTTCTACCTTATGTTGGAAATTTCTATAGACGGGCATATTCTAACTCTACAAGCAATCTGTTTGCAAGGTATTCTTTATCAGTATGTCAAAGTCAAAGTTGGAGTAGGAAACAGCTTAGAGATGTTAAACTTAATAATATACCTGTGTCCTGTTCTCAGAAGTCAAACAGTTCCCAGAACATACACCCAACTGATGTACAACAGCCAACAAAACAAGATATTCTTTTACAATCAGAATTGGCACCCCACTCAAACTCAGAAACAGTATCTAAGATTGATATTGAAATTTTCAAAAAAGCCCCAAACCAACCAACCAAACAAAAAACCCCACCCTAAAACACCCAAAGCTCTTCTTACATTAAATTTCTGGAGATGCAACCTCTCTTAAGCATATTTCCTTTCTCACTTCATTGCCTGCCTTGATATATATCAATTAGGATTTCTTGAGGTCAAATCAAAATAAACTCATCTGACCAGCAAAAGAAGTGAAAAGTGAAACTATGCACTGTCTGGTGGTCTGGTTTTGTTGTTTTCTAGTACCAGAACAACTCACATACATATTGGGATTGAAAAATTAGTTTTAACCATAAGTTTTTATAGTTAGCCAAAGATCACCACTCTTTGTGTTGATGACTGCTCAGACCTTCCCCAAACAGAATTGAAGATTCTAATATTTCTCAAATCATAAAAAGAACCGAGTCAAAACATTTTAAAGATCCTTAGAGTGCAAATTCAACCAGAATCACAGAATCACAGAATAATCAGGGTTGGAAGGGACCTCTGGAGATCATCTAGTCCAACCCCCCCGCCAGAGCAGGGTCACCTACAACAGGTTGCACAGGACACCGTCCAGGCGGGTTTTGAATGTCTCCAGAGTGGGAGACTCCACAGCCTCTCTGGGCAGCCTGTTCCAGTGCTCCACCACCCTCAAAGTAAAGAAGTTCCTCCTCATGTTAAGATGGAACTTCCTATGTTCAAGCTTGTGCCCATTACCCCTCGTCCTATCAATGGGCACCACTGAAAAAAGACTGCTCCCATCCCCCTGGCATCCTCCCTTCAAGTATTTGAAAGCATTAACAAGATCCCCCCTCAATCTTCTTTTCTCCAGACTAAAGAGACCCAAATCCCTCAGCCTCTCCTCATATGAAAGATGTTCCAATCCCCTAATCATCTTTGTAGCCCTTTGCTGGACCCTCTCCAGCAGATCCCTGTCCTTCTTGAACTGGGGAGCCCAGAACTGGACGCAGTATTCCAGATGCGGCCTCACCAGGGCAGAGTAGAGGGGGAGGATGACCTCCCTCGACCTGCTGGCCACACTCCTTTTGATGCACCCCAGGATGCCATTGGCCCTCTTGGCCGCCAGGGCACATTGCTGGCTCATGGTCATCCTGTTGTCCACCAGGACTCCCAGGTCCCTTTCCACAGAGCTGCTCTCCAGGAGGTCGGCCCCCAACCTGTACTGATGCATGGGGTTATTCCTCCCCAGATGCAGTACCCTACATTTACCCTTGTTGAATTTCATTAAGTTCCTCTCTGCCCAACTCTCCAGCCTATCCAGGTCACGCTGTAAGGCAGCACAGCCTTCTGGCGTATCAGCCACTCCTCCCAGTTTAGTGTCATCAGCAAACTTGCTGATGGTACACTCTATCCCTTCGTCCAGATCATCGATGAATATATTGAACAGGACTGGACCCAGTACTGACCCTTGAGGGACACCACTTGTTACTGACCTCCAACTAGACTCTGCACCACTAACCACAACCCTCTGAGCTCTATCTGCTAGCCAGTTCTCAATCCACCCCACTGTCCATCCATCTATCCCACACTTCCTAAGCTTGCCAGTGAGGATGATGTGGGAGACAGTGTCGAAAGCCTTGCCAAAGTCAAGGTAGACAACATCCACTGCCCTCCCCTCATCCACCCATCTAGTGACCTCATCATAGAATGCTATCAGATTAGTCAGACACGACTTCCCCTTAGTGAATCCATGTTGACTACTTCTGATAACCTTCTTTTCATCCAGGTGCTTTGAGATGATACCCAGCACAAGCTGCTCCATCATCTTTCCAGGGATGGAGGTGAGGCTGACCGGCCTGTAGTTTCCCGGGTCATCCTTCTTACCCTTTTTGAAGACTGGAGTGACATAAAAACTACAAGTAATTTCTACCAGCAGTGACCTCCAGTGAGTTGTTCAACCGCAAACATTGAAAGTTACTCGCATCTAGTTGAGGTTTGAATACAACATAAAGGCATCAGAAACAATTCCTGGACTGGAGTATGGAGGATAGTAGGAATATGCCTACCAAAATACTAATCCTAACGTATTCAACCAGCATGGGCAAGCCCTTGCAAGAAATTAGGGTTTTGCAAAGCCATAAACATCTGAAAATAGCCTTAGAGTAGGCAATGTCTGTACTTACATAGTTGCCAGTTCCATGGATAATACAGGGATCAGTTTAGCAATTTTCCATCTAGTCTGTATTTTGCCATGGTTAAATGAAAGACACACAAGCAATATAAACTGCTGGTGCAGTCAGGTAGAATACTAAAGGATCAATGTTATTCTTTCCTGCTCTCATAGGCAGGTTTACAAGCAATTCTTTTTCAAAACCAGAGTTAGATTGCACTACTTAAAGCACATTTTGCTTTGACAAGTGACTGTGAAAATGCTGCCTTGGAGCTTTACTTCTTAATGATTCCTGGATCAAATGTGCAGTTTTCAAATTAGGCATCAAGTTAAACCTGGACAATTCACCAAGTCATGGCATATGCTTTCTTTCCTTTTAGGGGTACTCTCATTGGTGCTCATGAAACTTAGCAGAATAAATAAAAAGATATATCAAAATTACTTCGAAGGATGATGTACAAAAGTAAGAATTCTTCTTCTCACCATGTATTTTCTGTATAGGCCTGAAAGGCTGACATTATAGGGGAGAAATTAAATCCCGCATAGGAAAGAAAATGAATATTTTTTTTTTAATCTTATTTTCCGTTAAATTGCTATTTTCTGGTAAATCTCAGAAGTAGATGATTGTATTGTTTTCATGTGATATTGCAATCTCAGAGAGACTTTCAGTGCCACTGATCCTATAGGGTCAGATAGAAGAAAACCTACATAAAATAAGAGAAATATTTATAACAAGTACACAGTGATGTGTGTGCATAAAAAGTGAAGGATACAGACAATAAAATCTAGTCCTAGGCAAGCTCTCAATCAAAAATATCACCTCGCCAACCAATCTTCTATTGATATAAACCTATAGAAGCTCCACTGACATCAGAAAAGCTTGGTCTTCCAAGATGCTTTGAGCTGTCCTAATGCTCTATCCTTTGCTCTATCCAGTGCCTGATACAGCTAATATCTAATGATAGTTTAGCAATTCGGTCATCAAGCAAACTGGTTAGAACTATGAAGTTTTCTCAAACACTTCTGTATCAGATTTTTTGACCAAAACTTTAAATACAGACCATTCTATAGGAAAAAAAAAAAAAAAAGAAAACCAACAAAACTGGATATGAATCTAAACTCAGAGAGATAAAGTTTTGGGTGGAGTCATTCAAATAAGTGATTTTGATTTCATCTGATATATTCTAGCTATAGGGGAAATGAGCTATCAGAAGTATTTATAGAAGAGTCTAAAGCCCCCACATATGTAGTTTAGGGGGAAAGAGAATAATATGAATTATTCAGTAAAAAATGAACAGTTAAATAAGAAAAGAACATTTCAACCTGTTCTGAAAATAAAAACTGTGGGAGCACCTCATAAATGAACTGTGAACAAATTTATCATGAGCAAAAGCAGATTCATTATGTAGTCAGAAGCCATTTTATAGAATCAATATCATACATAAGAATTGAGATAAACGGGGAAACTGGGTGCAAAAGTGATATGGTAGTACACAGCAACAAGTTTAACATAAAACAACTTGTCACAAACAAACAAAAAAAAACAAAAGAGATGGGCAGAAACCATCAACAGATTTTTCTCATAATCTCATGAGGGTGAGATGACAGGAAATAGTATTTCCCCATAAGAAATGTAGGATACAGTAAAAGTTTGGCAAAGATATTACAATGCACACAATACAAATATATTATTTTGATTGAAAAATAAGATGTCGCCTACAGAGGCTGTAGATGTCCCATTCCTGGAAATCCAGAGTGAAGATGGATGGGCTTTGAGCAACATGATATAGTTGAAGATATCCCTGGTCATTGCAGAGGGGCTGGACTAGATGATCTTTAAAGGTCTCTTCCAACCCTAACCATTCTAAGATTTTATGAGCCTGTGAAGCTTCAGTACTTGTGACCAATGAGATCCCAACCATAATATTCATCCTCTCAATTACTTCTTTTATAAAGCAGTTTTTAAATGAATATGAGGGGTTTGTTCATTTGTTTGGGTTTTTTTCTGTTCAGAAGAAACATCTGCTAAACAAAAGCTCCAAGTGGAGGACTCCTAGGCAATGTAGAAAATTATTTTCTCTAACTTAATTTTCATATATCTCATCAATAATCTTACCTTATTAATCTTACCATTACAAACCTTACACTTCTGTGCCTTCAAGGTACATTAGGTTTTTTAATTTGCAATGATGGGGTTTTAACAAATTATTGTATCCCTCATTTTCCATGAAGAAACTGCTGTCTTCTGTTATAGAAAAGTCCCTTTCTAATATTTCAGTTTGATCTTGCAGTCAGACTGCTGCATCCACAAAGACTGCTAGCTGATTTCACAAGGATCTATTTATTAAGTTGCATTGCTATATCAGGTCTGTATCCATTTGTAATTTACATTTTTGTTCAGGAAGGAAGGAGGGGAAAATCCTAGTAATTACATGGTCAGTTTTTCCATTTCCAGATTTGTGCTTCTGTATTTTTCAGATGTCACCTGATCTGCATGAAATATTTTCTCTCTTGATAGCGTAATTTTATGTAAAAATGGGAAACCAACATAATTCTTCATCATAATTCTCATTCAGAAAGAGTGCTGAAGAATTTTTGACATAGAATCATCAGTCAAAGGGAGGGCTATGGCTGGCCTGCATTTGTCCACTTCCTCTCCCCCTTCACATGTAAAGAAAGGCATTCTTAGGACATGAAGAAATTGAGTGTAAAAACTAATAGGAGATTAAGAAAATTAGTTATTACAGTAGTACAAATAACCAGTCCAGCTAAGAGAGAGACATACTTTGAAAAATGGAGCAATATTAAAGGAAAAAATGTTAACTCAACACTGCTTTTGAAATGCAAAATAGCGCTAAATTATTGGGAAACATAAATTCTAGAATGAAGGCATCGAAGGGACGGAATGATCAGGGAAGCACTTAGTAGTGGATACTCTAGGTTGGGATTTGAAGTGGTATTTTTTGATCTCTGAATTTGTGTATTGGAGCATTTGGAAGGAATGTTCAAGGCCAATAAAAACTAACTGATCCACAGGGGAAAAAAAAAGCTGCAAATAATTTGAAAATTTAGCTCATTTATACTTGAACTGTATCAAGCCAAAGATTTAATGTTTAATTACTGGATGATTGGAAAGGAAATGGAATTTTTTATTTCCCCACAAATCCGAAGTAATATATATTATTTTTTTTTTTTCTCTCAAAATTACTTAAATACTGTGGGCTTTACAGGCTGGGATTTTAAACTGTGTTTGCATTTATGACTGTTGGTTTATCTTGTACCCAAGTATGTCTCTTCTGGAATAATGGAAGTTTAATTGTCTATACTTCTAGGGCTATATCAGCTTCATGCAGTTATTGAGGACAGCTTGAACCTTGCAAGTACTTCTTCTGAGAGTGTTAGAATTTATTTTGGGGGATATTACAATCTTTGGAATCTCTTTTTCTGAAAATGTTTGACCTTGATAGAGGAGTTATTATCTCCAATCTACAATATAGCCATCTTTGTGTTGAAAAAGAACAGCCAAATTCTGGAGTAGTCCGTGAATACCAACATACAGTTTTGTACTAGAAACTAAAAGACATACATCCTTTTCCTTGCACAAGAATGAGAAGTTCATGGAGTTATCACTTTCTATCTTAGCCAGGCATTTGTCATATTTTGGGCTGGGCTGGCCACTAAACGAATTCACTTCTTATCCTATATCAATATTCATCCTTTAAAAAGTACGTAGTAGTGTCCAGGTAGTATACTGTAGCCCCTGAAGGACAAAATAATGCAGGAAAAAAGTTCAAGAAATAGCTGGTAATGGTTATCTGAAACACAACAAGGCAAAATTGTATGCAGAATGGTGTGCAATTAACAATAACGTGTATGAGACAGGGAAGAAGATTATGCCAAGTGTTAAAAAGTCCAAGTTTTTGAGTTATCTAGAGGTCACACAGGTTAGTTAACACAGAAGTCATACAGGTTAATTAGTCACCAAGAGAAGCACGCAGTACAGCACGATACAGAGACAGCTTGTTTCATGGGCAAGATGCATTCAGTGCAACAGTATTTCTATGTAACTGCAAAAGCAAAGGTAATGCAACACAAAAGACCATTTTTTGATGAAAGGAAAACCTGTAGAGTCAGATCCACTATGCTAGCCTACAATAGAAAGCATACCGGCTAATATGGTGACAAATTATCCTTCTGAAGGACTGCAGCATATAGGCGTCTCTTCAGATACTTTTAAATCCCACCAGTGTTTCCACCAGCATTTAACAGACACCATATTAAATGTCTAAGTACTTGCTTGTGACCCATCATACAACACATCGTAACAGAAGTAGCTTGTAAAAACATGTTTTTTCAACTTTAATCTGAACTGGGTGGCAACCACAAGAGTGTGGTCAAGCAGTGGAACAAGCTTCCTTGAGAGGTGGTTGATGCCCCAAGCGTGTCAGTGTTTAAGAGGCATTTGGACTATGCACTTAATAATATGCTATAACTTTTGGTCAGCCCTGAAGTGACCAGGCAGTTGGACTAGATGATCGTTGTAGGTCCCTTCCAACTGAACTCCCTTCCCTTCCCTTCCCTTCCCTTCCCTTCCCTTCCCTTCCCGGATTTCTCAGTTGCCCATCCAGGCAAACAAATTAAAGGTGAAGGAAGAAGAACCACAATAAGTTGAATCAATGTAAAATAAAAGGTTTTCCTCTCTGTTATTCTGCATTAAAACAAACAAGCAAAAAGTACGGGATTCAAAAGAAAAGAAAAAAAAAGTCATTTATACCACTTTTAACAAAAAAAATTTTCTGCTCCATTTGGGATAATTTTAACCCAAAAAAAGGAATGGAAATCAAGTTGTAGATTCAGACATGTTTTGCAAAATCAGGAGGCAAGTGGTGGTTTTTTTTCACTGAACACCTCAGCAGTCATTAGATGTGAGAATGCATCAGAAGTTTCTCCAATTGTGAGGGATTCACTTTCAAGAGAGAATACTATACTTATTGCCACAATATTTTTTGGAAGCGGGCTGCTCTCCAGTTCTCCTACTGATGCTGTTCCTCCTTGATGAAATATCTAAATCATTATCGAGCTAAAGAGGAAAGACAAGAATAACTTGATAATTTGGTAGCCAGGGATCTTACGTGGAAAACTGGATATTTCCAACCCAGCCCTTGCTTTAATGAATATTTATGTTCATTATGATTGTGGATAAAATCCTGTTACTATTTAAAACACTGGCTTTTAAAGTCATACTAAAACTTTGGGTTTCAGCAAGCCAGTTGGTTTTCTGCTTTCTATTCACAACCCTGTTTGATCCTAAAATGTCTAAATAAATATAAACAGTGATGCAGGGATGAGAGCTGCTTCAGAAACTCATTGGAATATAGGCGCAGATATGCTTACTTACACCCTGGAGTTACTGTAAGGGGAAACCTTCCAAAGTGTCTACATCAAAATAAAAGCTCTCACAAAGACAAAGGTGGTTTACAATTCATAGTGTTGAATTTCTAATAGGAATGATCCCTACATTTCTAATACTTAAGGTTTTTTTATGAAATGGTTTGATAACTTCTTTTATTTGTGATCTGCTTTTATTATCAGCCCTACCTGATTTAGTTTAATATTTAGATGGAAGGTTTTGTGATGGTACTTAGGAAACCACACACCTTGTTTGCTGCCTACCAGCTGTTCATTACCACCCTTTCCCTAAAGGTTAGCACCCCAACAGCTGAGCTACAGTAATCAAGTTGCAGCTCCTAGTCCACTTCAGTACAAAGTCAGAAAGCTTGTTAAAACACTGAACTTAATTACAATTTACTATGGTTTATGAGTACTAGATGGGTGAGATTCAAACTACTACCCAAACATTTGTTGATTCTGCTGGGGTACTCATTTGGTTTCTTAATTGTGTTGCAACATATTCCACTGCCTACTTTTTGGCTCCTGTTGAAAAGACCAGACTTAAAACCTTAATTTGGCTCTTGTGATAGATTGAAGTCAGCCTTTCTCTGCTATACTAATTATTAGCAAGTAATGTTCTTAAAGCACTTCAAAACTAAGTAAAAATTCTCATGCAACTTCAACGTATTTTGCTAATATAGAAGAATGTGCTAGCAAACTGTTATCTAATACCACCTCCCACTATATTAGCGATCATATTGTATGTGATGGCACATATTCCTGGAGAAATCATGGGCATACTGCAGGTGGGGGGATGAGAGTTCTCTGTGTATGCATAGAAATTTCACCATTCCAGACTGGGGAAACAATCCCCACCCACACTCATTAACAGAGGCTCAAAACAAGATCTAGCCCCACCTCTGGCATGCTTTATCAAGCTCTGATTTTGCAGTCCCATCTGTTCTTCAGAACTGCCAGTTCATCTAGCAACCAATCACATTAAACATTTTTAAACTGTGAGAGGAGTTAGCTGGCGCTTTAAACAAATTGTTCCTGTCATCTACCATCAATTTTCTCATTATCATTGACAGCAGGACCAACCCATGGCCAATACGCATTTGCACTTCCAGCTGAGAGAGAACGTTCCCCCACAAAACTTTATTTAAGCTAAACCACAAGTTTTGTTCAGCTGAAGTACACTGGCTGAGGACTCACCCATCCCTCAACAAAAATTTAGAGTGAAGCTACTCTTTGGCCCTAGAATTATGACTGAAGAAAATTTTATCAGATAAAATTAGCTTAGAATTCTCTGTCTGCATTAAAAATTGGAGACCATAAATTACTGTAGGTTGAAGGAAATATTTTCCAGCAGTTTAACAAAGTCCCAGCTTAGACCGATGTTTTGTAAAGGTGCTTTGACATTCTTCACAAGCTTCGCTACAGACTCGTAGAGTCCTTTAGAAACATCATTAGCAAGACTGATGGATAGCCTGCCCCTATGCTAGTTAAACATAGGGCCACACAGAATAGAGCAGTGGCACACAAACTGCCTGCTGGTACCTGAGAAATGCACACAGGAATTGTCTGTGAACTTCTGAGTCAACACCAGCTTCTGGTGCACTGGGTAGCATTACTGCAGGACAGGCCACAACTTCCAGGGCCCAGCGATGTCCTCAGGCACTGTTTACTTTCCTTGCACAGACCTAGCAGCTGAGTCCAAAAATGTTGCTGAGCCCTTTAATTTTTTTTTTCTGAATTGCCATTAAAATACTCTCAAATGGAACCACCAAGTTTAGCGGTCACTGGAAAACCATGAATACAACTTCCATATCTCTAATGATTGTTTTTTTTTGCTAATGAACATGGCTTCTGAAAAAGTCCAAGTTTTTCCGAGGATGTTCAAACACAAATAGGCCTGGTTAAATATGTCTGGATAGAGTACAGGATAGATATATAGCACCACAGATTTCCACATCAGTGTGGAATTTCTTTGCCAGCGTGTATGACAAAATTTGTCTTGCATATCATCCTACAGCTTATGCCTCTTTACAAATTTCTTTGTTCCATTTCCTCCTATAGCATTAAGGACTAAACAATACAAATATTACTTTGTGGCATGTTGAAAATAAGTTTATATTATTTTTCTGTCTTTACATTATGTTTTTATTTCACTATCATTGATATCTTCCCTTAATACATTAGCATTTACTTTGAAAAGTCAATGAAAGTTTTTCCAGAAGGCACCCAGAAGAATAAAAGAAAAGGAGGTCTACTAATTATTATTCAGCTTCTATTTATGGAACTTCACTTTCTCAAAGACAAATATTAGTTCCAATGCTAGACTGAATCAGCAATTCTCAGTTCAAAATTTGTTCTCTGCATAGCTCCAGAACAGGGGAATAGGAAAGGTGTCTTTCATTTTCTTTGGTTTTGAAGATGACCAAAGACCATTTAAATTAATAGTTTAACGTAAAGCAGTGGTACCCAGACCTTCAGTGGAGCGGGGCCATGGAGTCTCCTATTTAACTAATCAAAGATCACATTTCATGGCACTTGGCACATAATATAATTGTCTGAGCAATTCTCACACAACAGGAGCTGCCTACATTTATAGGTTTGGGGAATGACAAAAATAGGAACAGTTTACATGGCTTGACGATCTCTTCCTCTCCAAATCCGAAGGGACAGAGAAGAAAAGAACCTGACAGTGGGCAATGGACCCAAAGGAACTGCCATAGCAAGACAAATTCACAGGATGTAGTCACATCCCCAGCAAAAGCAGACTTCCAAATTGCTTCACTAGCCAGGAGTCAATCAGACATCCTCTAAGCCACTGACAAATGTCTCCCTTCACTGTCATGCAGTGTCTCCATATAAGACAAGTTAGTTTTGATAGTTACCTGTTGCAAGTCAGCTGACATCAGTACCCTGACTGCTCAGAGATCCCCCGTTGGAAATCTGGGTTCAGCCACCATCCTGCTTTGTCCCATGCCCTCTGTGGACTGCTCCTTGACCAGTTCTTTTGCCTCCTTCCTTCAGTCAGGAGATACCTTTATCGGTGGTCCTAATATTTATGGTATGAAAAGAGGGTGTAATCATACTTGCTCATGTCTCTTTTGCTTGAAGAAAATATGTGTTGGACGGAGGATGGGAGATGGAGTGAAATTGTACATCAGGAAATCTATTACCCAGGCAAAGCAGTACATTCATTGCTGTTGGAACCTCATCTCTGTTTCTGCAGACAATTTTTTCCTGCCTTGGTCTCTTGAGTCTGTGGGGTCAATGGAAGTCTTTCTGTGACTAAGATGATCCATCTTTGCTCCTATGAATAGCAGTTAATGAAAAAGTAAGATAGCTATCTGCAGAAGAGTTGAGGAATATTACTCTTATTGTGACTAGCCATTGTTTCTTAGTCAGGTTTCCATCTCTACTGAATGTCACCAGCAGATATGAAGGGGAGTATTCAGGTCAGAAACAGATGATATCTGAATTCTGATTGAACAAAGCTATATGCTTCGCATTTTCCTCTGTATCCTAGTATTGCAGAGAACAAAATTTGGGAAGGCACAGGAAAAAGAAACAGCTCAGAAAGCAGCAATCAGGCTCACTTCTAAATGCATAATGTGGATGATATTGAGGTGAATACCCACAAGGAAACTTGAATAAGCTAGTTCTGGCATTTAGATATTTACTGATTCCAAACTGCCTTTGTGAAAACTGCAATTTAAAGAGCATAGCAGCTTAATTCAGTATTCCCTGAAATACAAAAGAAGAGAAGCACGGTATCATTTGACTGATTTATTCTGCTCCTTTTTTCAAGAGTGCCTGCATTTTATTCTCTTGAGAAGACTTTTATCTTTCAGAAAAGCAGACTGGGAAGCTAACCAGGTATTGTCAACGCACCATCACCTTGCAGCTGGGAATGAATTTGATGAGCTGATTCCTGGTGACACAGCTTTTTAAATACAGGTAATAAATGGAGAATCTATACAGTTGTCAATAGTTTTGGAAAGCTTATTTGTCATCACCCCAAAGTTTAGAAGCAGACCAGCTAAAGTCTTCTCATTACTGGATGGCATTTTGCAGCATATAATGTCAGTTTGCTGGGCTAAGACTAGAAGCAGTTAACACTGTACACGGTGGGGTGGTAAAAGGATTTAAACACACCCAAATCCACATCCAGAAACAGATCCAGATCCAGACTGGGATTGTCTTAAAATTCAGTAGCATGCAGTTGCACTGGTTTGTTCCAAAATATTTAGATTTTTACTATTAATATATCACATTTTCTTGCAGTTATCAAAGCCTACAACAGAGAAAATCTTTCATTACATACATTTTATGAGATTCAGATCTTGCTTTATATTTGTTATTTTGTAAACAGTTCAATGAATCAATGGGAAATTGTTTCTAATGGTTTTGACCTTGGCTTGCTCTGTGCTGGGGCAAAGTTACATGAAGTTTTATGTTCCTAAATGTTAATGTAAAAAATGTGTCTTCAGATGCAGAATCAATTGCTGTGCCACTCTTTCATAATAGTTAAATGATACTGTAGAAATCAAATACAGATAATGCTCTTTGTCCTTGAGATGTGACAGCTCCTTCAGCTTAAGATATCTTTATGGCTGCTCTAATGTGTACCTGAAGATATAATTGATTCAAAATACGTTAGAGTCATGGGTCACAAAGAGCACTTCAATGCCTCCTTCACTCAGCTGCATCAGCTGATGAGTCGCAGCCAAGATTCCCATGAGGAGGCCTGATGCCTCACTTTAAAAGCAGAAAGATGCATCTACAAAAGCCCTAGTGTCAATTACAGGCCCCAATTGTAATCAGATCCAGGAAAAACTTTCTCAGTGTTCAAAGATATTTGGATCAAAGTGTTACTTTCTCAGTGTTTCTATCCAATCAATCTTTGCCCATATGACGACAAAAACTATATGTCATCACAAAATCCTATGACACCTTTTCCTGCTGAAATTCAGACCTCCTTTCCTAGGACTTACACTGGAAAGTGACCTTTCTTTGAATATGAAGGCATTACTGAATGCTTTGCTTTGAACATATCCTAGTGGGGTTTCTACTTCGTTTGAGTTCTGTCAGTTCTGTCCAGATTTTTTTCCAGTGAAAAATCTGTAGTAATGCAAGTGGAATGGGAGATACTGAGCAATGTGCTGACCCTTCTTGTGTTCCTTCCAGTCAAATGTCAGTCATGGTCTTTAAATACAAAAGATGTGTGTGTGTGCACACCAACTTTTATTAAAATAAATAAATCATTTCCACTGCATTCCATGAGTGCCCTGAGTTACTATGCTCTTCTGGTGGTCTTGCATTATCCAGAGCTTACGTAAACTTAGGTGTAAGTAAGCACTTCAATTCCTCACTCAAACAGACCCAAGTATAAAAATATGACTAGCTTACTTGTATTCATTTTCTATGAACATTTGCAGTCACATTTTTAAATGAAAATGAATAGGTGAATAAGTCAGCTTTAGCTCCAGACATGCTGGCCTCTGGAGCTTCTTATATAATTCATACTCAAGGGTGTTTTGTGCTCCTTGAAGAGCCAAGTAGCCTCCAAGTGCAGTTAAATGGAGTCAGTCAGACACTCCCTTTTTGCTGGATGTCTTCCTCACCTCTTTGCATCTTAAATTCTTACTCTCCTTTTTTCCCATCTCTACTGTCTGCTTTTTTCCTGCTGTGTATTCCCAGTTCTTCATTCTCCTCACATTTCCAAGCTAATCCTTTCTCCTCCTTTACCCAATCCTTCTGACTCTAGGCAGTGACTTGTTCCCTTTCATTTTTTCTTTCATTTTCTAATTATGGTGAATCTGGACATTATTCAGACACAGAAAATTACATGATTTTATAATGAGGAATATTTTTACATATGGGAAGGAAGAAAGATATATTCAGGAAGACTCTCACCTTCAACAAATGCCATTTCAGGTAAGGAAGATGTTACATGAACCAACCATAGCATGCTCCGAAGACAGCTTACTTCAGAAGGTGTCACAGCTGGGTTGAAAATAGAATTGCTGTCCTCTGGGAAATTTTACTGTTTGATGTTTGTTTTCCAACTAGCATATTTCTCTTTGTTGGCAGTCAAAGGCAAGACCATCCTTTGAATATATTGTGGAGTTGATGGGGCATGGTGATGAGGACACAGATTACTTAATGCTCCTGTGGAAAAGAAGCATTTGCAGCTCCACAGTGCATTGATCCTAAATGCTTCAAACACTTTCCTGGGGCTACAACTCTTAGGGTAATAACCAAGCACTGCTTAATTCGCACAGGGTGCATGGCTCTCTTTATCAAGGTGGCAAGATACAAAGGCACAAAACATGATGCTCCTGTAGCAATGACTAGTGACCTTTAAGAAGCAAGGGAGGTCCAAGAATTCTTCTACACTCAACAGCTGCATTAAAAATAGGGACCCTAATCTTTACCATGCTCTGCCCCATACTGCTTCTATTTTACCTTGCATGTCAGAATTAATGCTCCCTTCCCTACTCCATTTGGAAATACCAAAAGTTCAGCCTTTGCTTGGGGATCCCAACCCACGTGAATAACACAGAGCTTATTCAAAGGCTTCTCTACATCTCTAATGCTACTTTCCATGCACAGCAGTATCAGAATTGGGACTGAGGACAAAAAAAGAAACTCTTAAAGCACTGAAAGTTGTTAAGTGTCTGTAGAATAAGTATCAAAGACCCAGGCTTATTATTGGATGTGTGTACAACTAGATGGTTTGTGTAAATTTAAAGTGTATGAAGATAATCGATTTGGCATACACATTTTCAAATCACATGACACTAAGGGACCAATTCTAATCTCAAATTAATAATTTGCAATGTGACAAATCTTGACTATCTTGTTGTTACCATTACAAAAGCCAGTTGCAAGAGGATTGTTCATTCATCATCTGAGATTCCCTTTTGTCTATTTGTTTGAAAAGTGTGTTCAGGAGTTGCTTCTACAGATGTAATGCACTCATCTAACTTTCCATAAAATGCAACTGATTGACAGAAATAATTTAAAATCAAGTGGCTACTTGATGAAGGCAATCCTTTCTCTCCTTCTGTATCTCTTTCTTTCCAAAGACAGCTTTGACAGAAGTCAAAACTTTTTCAGTTCATGTAAGCTTGACATATTTTTTTTTCCTCCTGAGTCACAGAATGATTCATCATGGAAATCAAAAACAATGAGGAAACTTTAGAGCACTTTAGGAGGTGTGGTATACCTAGAAAGCAGTGCTTTGGAGACAATACTCTAGTATTGTCTAGAGAGGAGTCCCAGAACTAAAATTTCCATGAAACATTGCAGATAGTACCATAGCCATGATGTACTGACCTATGTTCATTTCTCAGGGACAGGGGAGGAAAAGAAGGAGCGTATACGGTAATACTTGGGAGAAATGCAAGAGCAGAAAGATTCATGGGCTAGAAAGACGAAAACTTCATTAAAGTTAATGTACTAACAGAACATGATTCAGCAGAACTGAGATGGAGAAAATATAGTTTCCTTAACACAAGATAACAACTGCTCGACCTGCTAGCCCTGCCTCTTGATATGACTCTTGTCACTTTAGATCTCAACCAATTTGAAAGGTTCATGGGAGACAGACAAATGACACATGGCTTGACAAGCCAGCACATCATTCTAAAAGCCACAGTGGGTAGGATGTATAAGTGGATAAAGAAAGGGTAACCCAATACAAAAAGAGTTAAAAAATAATAAATTTCATTGTCCAACAAATTACACAGTCAAAAATTGTGAGTTTGGTGAAAAAGAAGAATTAGTTTTTTAAAGCAGGAATATTATCAAATTTCTGTTATTTGCTTCTTCGAATCACTAGCTCACATTCTGGAGTTCCTCTCCAAAAAAATATAAAAGGGAGAAATTTACTTTTAAAAATTTAAAGCTGAGATTCAGGCAATCTGTTTATTCCAGAAGAGAGAGCTTATGAAAAGTACCAAGTGGTGAAAAATGCATGAAAAAAAAAAGAGTTGGCAGAAGGAATGGGAAAAAGTCCAGTAAAATAAGATAGAGATGCAAGAAAAGTTTTATATCATTAATGTTAATGAATCTCAGCTTTGTCATTTTGGAGCTGGGTTGTTTATTGGTTGTGGGTTTTTTTAGGAGGGTGAAGGTTAACCTAGGGGTCATAGGTAAAGGCAAATTTTTAATTCTTATTTTTTTCTGTATTGAGGAGGGTTTCAAATGGAACAGGTAAAAGATACAAAGGGCGTTGTAAAATTCTGTCAGTAACTTAAAGTGGCCAAGAGTTTTATATAGGGCTTACAGAGCTAAGAGTTTTGACGGATAGCATGCTGCTGAAAGGACTTGGGAATTTAACCATAGCTAAGGAGCAAGAGTGTGTGCTGTGCTAGGTCAACTGATAGTAGCAGAAACAGCCCATCCTTTAAGCATTCGCAGGAACTTTGGTTTTCCAACTTTCAAGAGTTGTTTGTCTTTAATTTGTTGTTCTGTCATTCCTTCTTCTGGCATTACAGTTTCCTTTGTATTATGAGATAAGTTATTTACTGCCTAAAAATAACAATAAAAAATAAAAAATCGCCAAGCTGTGATTTTGTGTTCAAGAGAAATTAAATCTGCAAATCAGCTAGTTCAATGACAGGTGTGTATTCCCCAGGAATACCCAAAGGAATGTATTTTGCTTCCCACTTCTTATTCTAATTTCTGATCACTGGAGACCAATTGAATACTGAAGTAATTTTGATCAAATAAAACATTTCATCTTTGACCTCCACACAAGGAAAAAATACTGTACAAAGTAGAATGGCACTAGAGGATAAACATCTAGCTGAGAGGTAAAGGACAAGTTTATTTTATTTTCCTAACTTTCACAATATGGCACAAAAGCACAAAACAGCAAATGTCTTCATGTAGAGCTCACTAGAGTCCTTGGCAAGTCTTCAGTGAATTCTTTTACATTCTTCTCCCCGAGAAAGTAGCAGCAGATGTGTTCACCCCATGATGCTATATAATTGCTCTCAAAGATACCATGAACAGAAAGTCTCCATAGAAAATGTATTGTTGATGCCCCACAACATCACAGCAGAAAAAGTAGGGTCCCTAGGGATAAAGAATAAAATTCATGAAGACACCTAAGTGATTTAGAAGTCCAAGTTCCATCTCCAAAAGTGAAGTATGTTTGTAAGCCTTAATCCTCAGCGGAACATAGGACTTAATATACGATGCAGTAAACTCAGTGTTTCCACAACAAGACTGCTACTAGTACCCGAGCTAGTCAATTTAAAGGTGGATCACATATGTGTGGTTGAAAGACTACCCTGAGGGTTATTGACTCAAGTGCCTAATTCATTTCTGAAAATGGGACTTGGGACTCTTATATGGCTTAGACCCTTTGGAAACATATAGGATATGACTCAGTCTTTTAAGACCCAAAGTGCCTTTAACTACCATTGCCATCACAGGGAACTGGAAGCATCAGAAGAAAACCAGCAAAACACAATTGTGAGAGTTAACAGAATGAAAAGAAAGCTTGCGCTTTTTTTGTTGTTTTTTCTATGTAACAACTACTGCACAGTGTTTAATTTTTAACAAAAAATAAGATTGATTTCATCATATATTGATCAATGGTTGGACTTGATGATCTTAAAGGTCTTTTCCAACCTAAATGTTCCTATGACTTTATGATTCTGTCTATAAGTACAGTGATTATACATGATGTTTATATATGTCTATGTCTACATAACAATATTGATGCTGATAAGCATGACGTGACATACCAAACCAAGTCGTAAACCAGGCAAAACCCAAATGTGCCTGTGCCAGGAACTTACGCTTACAATGATTAATGGACTGAATAAATACCACATATACAGTGATCTTCCTTCAGAATACTCACAGTTACGCTAGATAATTAATTGTTGCTTCTTCACCTTTTGCTGCATATTTTCTCTATATAAAAGAAAGTCTTAAAATATGACTATAATCTCAACAGGTATCTGTTCTTATACAGTAACCACATACTGCTCAGCCTCGTCTCGTAGACTCACCAAGGAGATCAGATCAGAGGAATGCCGTTGTCAATACAGCAGCAAGTTTATGGGAAGAAAGAAAAAATAGAGAGTATGTTATGTTTGTCATGCTCTGAATATGTAGGATTTTTCATAGCAAGAGTATCTATGGTTTGTTCCATTATTAACCCATAGCAACCATATGGAAGGATGACATTAAGAATTATTCATTTTAATTTATGCTGTGTACAATATCCTGAAGTAACCACATTTAATCTATTGAAAGCTTCACTTCAGCTTAATGATTAGAGTTTTCTATAAGGGAAAGGCAAAGAACCTTGCAAGAAATTCAGCTGTATTGTCTCAAAATTTATTACCAAGCTTTAGCAAAACAGAAGACGAGTTCTGAGTGATACTCAGACTGCTTTTTATAATCTGTTGCTTCACCACCTGTCCAAAAAATTTTTGTTCTCAGCTGCTCCATCATACATACTCTCCATCTGAAGTTCGTTCATAATGACAAAGCAAATATATATTTTTGCTTTACTACTTGGGTATTTTGTAGAGTAATACTTTCCTGGAAATTGAAATAACGTTCTGATCCCTAAAGTTGCATTGACTTTATGCATGAGGGACATAATTGTATATTATTGGGAATGGTGACTTACTCCACCCCATTCTGCGGTAATGACTTCTGGTTTGCTTTTACTGAAGTAGGCATGTATCTTTTGTTTCTTGTATTTCAGTTTGATATCATTGAGCCTAAAAATGTATTTGACCGGGCTCATTTAAAGTGAAGAGTCCCTTCAGTATTCACATTATTACTTTTATCACTTTCTTCTTTCTAATCTGTCTTGCAAGGATCTCATATATTAATTTTTCTTTCAGTTAAAATGGCACAGGTCTGATAGTGCCCTCATTACCCAAACTGTTATTTCTCCCTCTGGCCACACAAACTGTATTAAATGATGTTTCTTTGGGGGAGTCCAGCAATGACATTCTGAGTAATGCTTTAAACGATGGGTCTCAAATTGGATTTAATTTACATTTAATAAGACATGTATTGTATGGCAAATTAATTATAACTGACTGTTGAATGTGGGTTTTGAGAATTAATAGTTAAGGAATGAATAGTATGTTTATTATATAGAGGGTTACAGAACATCAATTATATTTCTTTCCAGTAATGAAGTGGTATTTGTTTGACATAAGTTAATTATTTAGTCAGGTTTAAAAGAATAATTATCTGAGCTCTGTAAACAGGCTCTCTTAATTAAAAAAAAATAGATAGAAGGCTTCACAGAGAAATCAGATGGATTATTTTATTTTAACTAGCTCTTTCTTTTCTGAATGTTTTTCTGCTGGTAACTTTGCATTTCATCACTTTTGCAAATGACTCCAAATTAAGTAATGTCAAAATATCTTTGTAGCTATAAATTTACACTCAATCCACTTTCAAAAAGGGGTAAATTAGGTATTATATTTTCAAGGTACAGTTCTTTGCAGGATATAGGTGTTTTTTTGATATATTTGGGCTACAGTAAATCTGAAAGAAACTAACAGATAAGAAGAAATTTCATTCTTGTACGAATTTTTTAAGTTATGCACTTCCGAGAAAATTTGATTCCAAAGTTTTGACTGCTTAACCAGGTCAGTTCAAATGATGTACCAGAAATACATCGTATTATTTTGGTAATTTTGTTTTTTAGGTGGGTTTTTTAATAGTCTGACATTACAGTTCAAATTTTCATAGACTTAAAGTTTCCCAACTGACCCTTGTATGATCTCATTTTTACTATACAAGTCTCACAAAAATCTGTTAAAATATTTCACATAGATATTTAGTGGGTATTTCAAGAAATGTTAACTCTGGGCACTACAACGGACCTGATTCTCATCATTTTGCTCCTGCAGTTGTTGGCCTTTGTGCAAAGTACTGGTAAGCAAACTGTAAAACATGACAAAGTACTTTTGTAAATTTTTACCCTATTGCTCGTAGGTTTAAGTGAGTACCTAAGGAGAAAGTAAAAGCCACCCCAGTCACTACAGAATATATCTGGTTTCTTCTAGTCCTTAGTTCTAGTTCAGCTGAGTTGATCATATGGACTGGAGTATCATTTTCATTCCTGTAGTTGTGACAAGAAGATTTCCAAAGTTTAATACTGTGTATATTCTTGAACTGATACATGTGTATGATATTAAATTGACCTTTCTGTTATTTTGCAGTTTTGATTGGATAGCCAGTCCACTTTTTCTTCTATATGCTACTATAATAAGGCTATAAACAATGCAGGAGTCAAGTGGCCACCCAATCAAAGTATAAAATATTGAAAAGGTCAAAAGAGTGCAGCTCACTACTACGATTCATTGAATATAAATTAGGCATTAAACTCCTGATACATCGTTCCCTTGACTGAGTAGTAATGAGAATGGAAAATGGCAGAAAATTAATCCCTTCTCATTAAAAAGCTTGTAATGAGAATGTGGAACTTGATAGAAATGTAACCTGTTCACATTACAGTCTTCAGGAAAGGGTCTTTGTGGTCTTTTTCAGATGTCATAGCAGTGAACTTTTTCTCCCTAATAAAATAGTACAGGGAATGTTGTTACATTACATACAACTGTCTTGCATAAGTCTTCAGCACTGTAAGATCATCCTAAAGTTAACCTTTTTCATTCATTGACACTGGAATTTCTGCTGTTAATGTGGACATACATCTGTGTCAGCTGTGTTTTCAGTGCTGCCTAAACCAGGTATATGCCCACATCCCATTGAATTTCAGTGTAATTTGCAGACTGTTTCCTTAGAGTATTTTGCAAAGTCTAGCTAGAGTGGAGCGACATAAAATGAATATCCTGATTATAATTATCCAAATAAAAATGCGTACACATAGGTTAATGAATGCAGATTACCAGTGGGATAAATACCAGGAATGTGTTTATACACCTACCCCCCCCCCCCCAAATTTCTAACAGAAAAGGACCTACAGATTTTTATTTTCCACATTAAATTCCACTGTGCCCACAACATATAATTTATCACAGTGAATTTTACATGTTCCTTGACTTTGAAGTGTATTGAGACTCAGTATTTAGATTGTGAGATCAGGAAAAGTAGAAAACAAACAAAATACTGCAACTAAACAATTTTTGTATTTCGTTTTCCATGAAAAAGTAAGTATAAAATAAAATACTTTGATGGAAGTCTATAAGTTAATGTTTATTTTGGTTCTCAGTAATTCAACACAGCAATCAAGAAAATAACCAGCAAGTACATTTATTTTTGATAGTGAAAAATACATGGCAGAGCGGTTTGGTTATGAATTCTGAGGAGGAAAAAAAATCACATAGTGTTCAGTTAAGTTACCAGATGACTTGTTTCCTACTCCGTGGCAATGCTGGGATGCATTTGTCCTGGTAGGAAGAGTAACCCCTGCACGCTGGCTCTGTGTAGGGGTAGGTCCTGGCAGATGGCCCTGGGCTGCAGATGACCTGGTAGGACTTTGCTTATATGTCCTGCCCCAGGACCCACATGGCACGTGCAGTTATTTAGCCAGTGAGGCAGTTCTAGCAGGCATTTTACATTGCCACTGTGGGAATGAAACCACAGTGCTCCTCTGGGATCTAGTAAAACCTTAGTGCCATGAGAAGGGGTTGTTATGAAGTGTGGAGGTTATTAATGAAGTAGAGACAGAAGGACTTCCATAGGAGAAGAAATTCGCAACTGACTCATCTGCATAAACACACACTTGCACATTCACACATATTTTCCCAGGGCTATAAAAACTCACATGTCAATCAGAGACAGCCAAACTGAAGGTCTTTCCATGTAAGCTCCAGCCCACTTTGTGCAGCGGGAAGTGATAACACTCAGTGCTATGGCTGCTCCAAATACCCTTGACAGCTGCAGGTTGCAGAACTACCCACAGGCAACCCAGGAAAAGCATCTGTAACTTAGAACAGCAACCTGGCCTGTTTAAGTTATTCTGGCAGCAGTTCTGGCTCTTGAAACGCTCTACAACTGAGAAAGTAGAAAAGGGCTAATCTCACCTCTTTCTTCTGCTCTGGCATCACCAGTGTGCTAAATAATACTAACAACTTAAGTGTATTTTCTTGATGTTGCTGGTGTGTACTTACAAATATACATCTGCACTTACAGATACATACATTTTTATGTATCTTCCCCAGAACTACTCTCTCTCTCTGTAGGGATAGATGGATGGATAGGTGCATTTTTTTTTCTCTGAAAATGATAATGAAAGTAGCCATTTTTGATTTGACATTTCTCACAAAACTATTGCTATTGCAATCTGCTCTTCTTAATTTTTTTTCATACTATTATTTTATTGAAATTTTGTGGCAATTTCTTTAGCAAAACATTTTAAGATATGTCAGTTAGTTTCATGTCAGTATCTGTGAAAAAAATAAATTTGACATTTAAGTATGTGTTGCCTGGGAAGGAAGAATTTTGTTGCAGATCCAAAAGGGACCTTGTATACCACAGATTTCCCTTCACACCAAGGGACTCCAGAAGGAATACTGCCTCAGTGAAGCCAAATTCTGTCCAGTGTTCCTTTGCATCCTACAAGGACACACAACTTAAGACAGATCAATGCCACTAGCACACAATCAACCTCGCAAAATCACCAAATATACAGACATCTGAGACCAACGCCATAGATACTTTAGTGTTCATGAACTTCCCATGATTTTGCCAGAAAGACCCCCGTATTTGTAGCACATTTCCATGTCCATACAAAAGACTCACTAGCACAAAGATACATGCTTTTTAGCGATCTACCAATATGTCATCCTAGAAAGGCTATGTCCCTTCATGTGTTTTGCTAAATGTCTATGGGACACATTCCTAAATACATAATTTCCTTTTTCTTTTTTCCTTTGTTTTTCCTGAGGATTAAACTGCAGATTTCACAGCATCCTCTGTTATGGGCCCATGTGATTTTGCAGCTTCTATCCAAATACTCTCTTTCCAATGCATATTTTAAAATTAATCATACTTTTGAATTACTTTTATTCTGTTTTTCATCATATAGAGTGTCGGAGAACTTATCCGTAGAACCAAATTTTTCCACATCATTTAATACCAGGAGATATCTGCCAAAAGTGACTATTATCCAGATATCCTCATCTGAAGAGTCAAGGCCTTGGGTGGGTGGGNCAGTTCACAAATACTAACCATCCTTATTGCATCTTCTGTCTTTGTAGTTTTTTACTCTGTGTTTGCTTCAAGAGGCACCTGATTTTCTCTTTCCTTCTGAATTACCATATTCTTGAGAATCCACAGTGTCAAAACTTGCATGGACAATGGGAGTAATTAAAGGATTACCTACTGTCTGAAAATTTAACATTACAGTTGTGCCCTTCACCCATGAACTCACTTGTGCAAAATCGATTAAACATCCTTCTCTAGACTCATGTGGCCAACAGCTCCAAAAAATGACCTTGTTGTTTGAAAAGTACAGATCCATAATTCAATGCTCTTTACAACCATGGTTCCTGACCCAGCTGTGTGAAATATTGATAGTGGTAGGAGCACCGTATTGCTTTTGAGTGATTGCAAACGCTTTAGAGCCTCCTTCCTGAATCACAAATGGACTAGGTGATTCATGCTTATTTGGCTACTGTAGAAGTATTTTTAAGTACATTTACAAATCTATGATGAACAGTTCAAAAACAAAAAGTTCAGTATCAGGTTAGAATCTATTATATGTGAATGACTTCTGTCCACCTATTTGTTGAGACTAGAAAGCTGTTCAAGACATGCTGCATTAGGAATTCCCCAATAGATAATACCATTGGGGGTGACCCAAAGAATACAGTGATGAAAAGGTCCTTCCAGCTACTTGCAGTAGTGCTCCTTGGAAAGAGAAAAAAGAAAAGCTGGTGGACTGAAGGTATTTGTCAACAAATCACTTGCACTTTCACTGACTTTAACCATGGCATAATTCCATCCTTCCTCAGCAAGGCATGATTACCTAAGCAGACTGACTTAAGTAGGATTTAAGCATGTGCTTACTGATGGATAGAGTAGCTATAAACACCTTTGTGAACACTAGTAGATTTAAGCATGAAAGTATATTTTGTTTCCCAAATTGAGCCCATAAATTAGCTGAATATACTCAAAATGCAGAACCCAAAATGCAGTGCAATTCCTTTTGGATGCGCAGTAGAGCAAGGATAATGTCTGGATCTTTACCACCACCGCCAGGATAAACCTTTAGCAAAGGTGGTAAACAAAACTGAAATCCATAAACGTACCATGTGAATAAATTACTCCATGTGCCTCCTCTGAACAAAAAATTTAAGCAAATGAACATTATTGAATTGTTCTTCTTGTCAAACATTTAAAAAAAATGCTGAAATTCTACTTTTGTCACTGGCGTAAACACACATTTATACCACTGTATAATGAAATAGGGATCCTTGGAACTTTCTTCTCACTCTTTGTCTCTTACAGATTAGTCTATGATGCACAGACATAAAAGCTGATATTGTTATAAAAATAATTACTATGTCAGAAAACTGACCTTCTTGAGAAAAATTGAATTATTTTCTCTCTCCTGCGTAAAATGTTAAGTGAACCTGATGTACTAAGGTGAGCAACTTGACAAGAAAAGAATAAGAGACTATGACTATTCCACTCCCCCACTTCTGATCATCCCTCTAAGTGCTGATTAGAAAACTAGCCTTACAAAGGAGAATGGAAAATTACTCTACAGTCTCAAAACTGGGACCTTTTATTGTGTAAACTGTTGCATAACATAACTATATATTTCTCTAAAAATGAACTTTATGACATGTTACCATTAAATTGTTGCTAACTAAACAAAACTAAGAATAGAGCAGGAATTAAATGAGGATCCGTAAGCATTTGGCTAAAAACAGCATTAGCTTCTCCCAGGCTACTATTTCTTAGTATGAAAGAGGTCAGTACAATGGCATTATTAAAACAGTGATATTTCTCAACCCCTGTTTTCTCTCCCCAGTATAAAATCAAGGAAAATTGTGCGCTGCTCTTGAAGGACCTTCTTTGGCCAGCATAAAAGTATGGTCTGTGAAAGAAGGGTGGGTTGGAAAGTAAGACGAAGGTATCTGAAATGAAAAAAAAAAAACTTGTGGATAATTTTATTTTCATCTTCAGGGTCAAATTCTCCTGTCTGGGAGTGAATGGGTTGAGCTGAAGAAAAATTCTGAACTTATAAATAATATCTTGGCACAGGTTACATTCTACATGTAGAGAAAGTATCTCCTTTCTATTCTCTATGACCTGTGGTATCATATTGTTTATTATCTGCCTACTTGTGGATCAAATAAAAAAGGTCACTTGCATTAGTCAAGAGGTCTGTAATGTTCTCAGGAGTCAAAAATGATCTGAAATTATATACTTGTTCTTTATAAAACTACCTCTTAATAAGCAGAAACACACAGTGGAAGCAGAATATTATTTAGGTATTCCTGCTTTATATGCTATGCAGATTTTCAACGCACTGCTGTGCCAAACGAGTTGGAAACTTTTATTATAATTCTTGGAATTACAATAAAACACACACCTTCATGAGTGTGTGGTGCAAAGCCTATTTGGCCTGAATTTTTTTAAATGTGCTACATAATTTTAACTCAGCTTTCAAGTAATGCAGCTGTTCCAGCTACACAAAGATCATTCTCTTGGAAACAATTTATTTAAGCCATACTGCCACTTAGCTGTCTTTCATGGATCCCTTACAAATAGTCCATTGACTCCTCTCTCAGCCCTGGAATTTACCGAGTTCAAGAGATGTCAGACTAAACCAGATGCAGGTTGGTGAGGTAGCTGGGCTGATGATGGAGACTTCATCTTTTTGGATTTCCAGCTCTCCCCCAAATATTCCATATGACTTCAGCAAATACCAGATTCTCAAGCTTCTTCCCTGCTGTAAGATGTGGGTGATAATGCTGCCTTTTTTTATTTACTTTCTTAAAATGAATAATAGGTGTGCATCACCTGGTGTGGGACAAGATGTGGGGTTATGGTCCCATCTGCTCTCCGACATGCACAAAAGCTGCCTGAAGGCCCGTACAGCAGCCCAAAAGAAAATGCTGGTACACTCCCTGTCCCATCTCCAGTTGACGACTGGGCTTTGTGTCTTTTATTTTTTCTGACTGATGAAAAGGCACATTACTAACCCTGCTTTGCAGGGGCTGCATTGTTCATGTCAACCCAAGTGTTAATCTTTTCTCTGTATAAATAGAAACAATACATCTATATTGCCTGCACCCCTGGAAGCATTCTTTGAGCAGAATTTGGAAATTTAGATTAAAAGAAAAATATGTCATATTAAAAAGCAAGCCTACAGCTAACAGCCTTCTCCTGTGGCATGGGACTTTCTGAGACACAAAGTTCAGTGACAATAGAATACAGCTCTGCAACATTTGCAGTTTCTTTAGGGGGTTACAGTGCATAATGCGAACAGGTCATCCAAAAAGAGCTTTGCTACAGGAATTCTTTATTATTACTATTATTATTATTGTTATTGTTACTACTGTGAATCTGTAATGATTGCTTTGCTGCTGTATATTTCCTGCTCTGACTCCCAGGTACAGAAATGACAAAATACTTCAACAGATGAAAGTCTGTCCTTAGGGTATTTCCAGCTCAGTAAGAAGTGGGAAGTACAAGACATCTCACAAGAAAGTCTATCTTTTAGCAATTTATAGCTGTATTGTGCACAGCCTGAATCTTTTGAGCAGGATCTTTGGGGCACTCTCCTTTTGTCCATTCTGAGTATACCTCCTTCACCATTCTCCTTCTTTCGTCTTTTTTTTCTTTTTCTTCTTTCTTTAAACAAGGGTAGCTTCAGGCTGCTCCTCTTGTTTCACTAGGGTTTTAGACTTCAGTATTAGGTCAGGTCTGTGAACTCTCCTGTTATGTTAAAAATCTTGAGACAAATCCGAGTTCCCTTGTGGTCCATGAGAATTTTGCCTTTGACTTCAACAGGACAGGATCATACAGAGATGTTTTGTGCAAAGATCCAGGAAAGGAAGGCTTTATTTTCCTTCCCATTTAACTCTTTCCTAAAAGGCATTGAAACGGTTTTCATTTTTGGTCCTTGTATATATAACCTATTTGAAATAATAAAATTCTATAACTCTACAGTGTAGACTCTTTCACATAAGTTTATCAATCAACTCCACTGAAGGGGGTGAAGATCATTAGCTATACTTAACAGACATTAAAACTAAAGGGCAGAGGCATTTACTCAAGGTCCTCATAGTGTCTGTTAACAGGAAAAGGAGCTAAGCTCAGGCTTTCTCATTTCAAGGCCAGAACCTTACCCTCAGGAGCCGGGCTAACAGCCTGAGAGGGATGTATTTACTGAGGTTTTTTTCACTGTGCTAATTTAGTTTCTGAAAAAACAATTGGTGTCTTATGCTCTAAAATATGAGCAAAACTACTACTTCTGTGTCCAATTCTCATGAAACATTGTGGGGGTTTTGGGACAGGACCTCATATTGCAATAATCAAGGACTATACCTGTCTAAATCTTACTCAAGTATTGGGACCACAGTTGAACTCAAAAGGTAATAACTAGCAATAATTTATCAGATTCAATTAATGCAGGATCACCTTTTATAACATTCAGTCTGAAGTTTCTCCATGGCTTAGAAGCGGGTCAATGCGACAATTAAATTGAGGTGCCTAAACACAACTGCAAAAATAAAATGTCGCTGTGATACATCCTGTGTCTAGTGGAAACTCTTAATCTTGAAAATTGGGAGGCTGCTTCGGTAAGAGACCCCCCAAAGTTGAATATCTGTGTATTCATCAACATCAGATGTATTGCAGGTACTAGACTTGACTATGCATTAGGTGGCACCAGGAATGGAAGTTAAATAGTCATTTCAGTATGGTTCTGCGACCACACTAATAAGCACTAATGGGAAGCAGGCATTGCATCTTTCTGATAGAAATGAGCAATATGTCTCTGCATGGAGCTGCGTTGTACCGTGGCAGCTCTGCACTTATCTCTGCTCTGCCTTTCATATGTAGTGAAAAAAATAACTGCTGAAGATGCTGGGTCTTTGGGTTTTCCGGTCCAATGCTGCAGAGCAAAAGAGGATCTCATAGTTTAAATACGCATAAGGATTTGGGGGAGTTCTGTTCCTTCTAAGTTTCTGTGCCACTCCAGAGAGGAGAAAGGATAAAAAAAAGGGCAAATATATTACTTACGGTTTATTTTTATATTGAGTCTATATCCAATGAATGATACCAGTATGCTTTTCATTGGTTTCTATGAATTTTGTAGTACAAAAGAGTTTGTGAATTTGGGAGCACAGGCATTGACAGAAGTACAGAATAGTAAGCGGCAACATGGCTACGACGTTAAAAACAATAATTTACAGTATTGATTGACTGTTGCCCTGACTCAACACTGCTATGCTAGCTGCATAGGTTATATTGCTGCCAATATCAGACTATCCTATATTCCTGTGAGTACCTAGCATTAATGCAACACTATACTGAGACATTAGGAAAAGAAAAGTAAGCACACATATATTGAATACGGATATAGATTTTACAGATAGGGTGAGCTAATGGGTCAAATTTTGCCATTGGCTATTCACCTGTAACAGCCACAGAGAGCAAAGCAGCTGCATAGCTGAAGTTGCTGAATCTCATAATAATCACAATTTAGCTTGCTTATCTGTACATAACATTTTCTATTTCTGTTACACTTTCAACCTGCAAAGTTCCAAGCCAAACAAATAAACCAGTCTGACTGCCAAAGTTAATTTCTTAAATCCTCATTTGGGCTTGTAAATGTGGGCCCCACTTTCCATAATTGTGAAGCAAATGCAGTCCCCGTTCGTTTTAATAAGGCATCAGGATGCTTACTGAAAAAAGCTGTGACGAAAGACAACCTAGGAAGAAATACTGATATTTACATGTTCTTCAATGCAGTTGTACAATTTCTTTAAAAAATTCTGAGGTCCCCCTGTTTTTTCCAGTTGGACAACAACTTCCTGCCTTGGAAATCATAAGCCACAGCCTACCCCCAGTGGCAGGCAGACCCTGTTATGCAGCATACCAAAGGGCAAGGAGAGACTGGGCATAACACACAACACTGTGAACGCTGCTTTACAATGCTGCAGATTCCCTCTGGCTTTGGGGAAATCGGAAAGAAACAATGTGGCAGCTATGAGTAAGTTCCCTATGCTTTAAAGACAGATGGAGAAAACCTGAAGGAGCACCTAGGAGAGACTGAGATACTAAAATTCCTGTAGTTCAGCTAACAAATCTATATTTACACTTGTTTGGTCTCCAAATTCTGAGTAAGATTAATAAAAAATTGCAACTAAAAATCTTAATAGTCGTTTGAGCGTCCAGTTTCACTTGGTGAAAGTCAAGACCAGGTGTCATATGAAACTGGTTTAATGACTCTGTAATGGACAAAGGTCAGATTTTCTATGCTGATTAACAATGATAAAGAAAACATTTCTGGACCTCTGAAGTCTTAAAGAAGTGCCTCTACACCTTTGAGAGAACAAATTGTCTTACACTGTTGTGATTCCTGCCTTTCCTTTCCAGAAACACCTCGGGGTGGGGGTGGGAAAAAGACACAGCTGTACAAATTTCTTGTGTAGATTTTTACAGCCTTCCTTCAGGAGCAAAGTTAAAACAACTTAATTACATTAACAAGTACATACCACTACAGTATTAACTAAGTTATGTGCATTTTTGCAGTCCAAGGGAAATAATCGAGTCTAATCCGTGGCACCATCAGCATATAAATAATACACCATCATGCCTTTTCTGAGCCCTCAACAGAACAATTCTGGTGCTCCCCTGGTGCCAGGCTGAGACTGAGTCACCAACAAAAGGAAGCTGTTTAAGACTCAAGAATAACCAATAAGGACAGCTATGTACCGTAAGCTGGTGAGCAAAGAAGAAGGAAACACTGAAAATATTAAGTAAATTCTTCGGTTTTATAATCTCAAGTCTTCAGTTATTTTTGCTTTACTTTAATGGGAAGGAATTCTGCTCCTGTCTCTGACTGCAAGATTAGGCAGTTTTCAATCTTAATGCCAATGAGGAAACTGCACATGGCAGTCAAATATTCATGTGTAGTGTAGTCCACACATTTCTGTGGGCAAATTTTGTGTACCTCTAAAGAAAAGCAGTCATTATTTTTGTACACAGAGGTGGCAGGTCAGAGTATCATGGTTATACACACTATACTGTAATGGCAACATAGTTGCTGATTTTTTAAAAATAATAATTAAACTCTTAAAGTAGTTGCAAGAAATTAGGGGACAGAATGGAAGGTACCGGCACAGGTTATATTGGTAGGGAACCAAACACTGGACTGTGTAAAATAAAAAAAAATTCCCCAATTAGGAAATGTGTTTGTGCTTCATTTGGACTTTGCAATGAAACTACCCCATATGTTTTTGTTGGCCTCCTAATGACACTCTGAATCTAGACCTTTAGACGTAAACAGATTTCTGATATCTGCCTCTTGCATTATCTCCTTTATGTCTGAGGATGAATACTTTCAGGTTCTGTCTCATTCTCACAATGCAAAGAGCTTTGGGAAACAGCTTTTCAAGTAACATTTCAATGAACAGAACTCTAATGATTTCATTAACATAATGGCTGTTCACAGATTTAACTGTAACTGAGCCAATGCATTGCCATTTTAGTAATGTTTAACTAAGTTCATTAACCCTAGATGTATTTATTTATCACTGCTGCACTCAAATTTTAATGTAAGAAATGCACAGGACATGCATTTACTTGTAAATTTGGCAATTTTTGCATGTAAACATTTTCAGAAGGATTGAATATATTTCTGTTTTTAGCAAAACTGTCTTTCAACAGAATTGGACAGTACTGCACATAGGTCTTTAAACACATTCTTCATAATAGCATATGAACATCTAATGAAGGTGGGGAAGATGTAAAATTACTGCTATTTTCCGTATCACGTCTGTAGAATGAATAGCTAGGAATTATGCTGACTTCTATTTTATTAATAAGCAGATTTTAGTCATTCTTTCACTCGTATATTTTATGAATATTAACAGAGGTCATTAATTTGAAAAAAATCTTACAAAATCAAGTTGTGTAAAAGGGCATCACCACTTTATGACTCAAAGTGGATTTTTATTTGGGGTAAAAATCATATCAAGTGTGGTAGTGAAACCCATTTAATGTTACTTCCGTGGTTCTAACTAAAGAGTGGATAAGAACTTCAACTGAAGGATTTAAATTGCTTCAGATGCACTTTGCATTATAATTGCTTACATAGGTGGCTGGCAGAAATGTCACCCCTATTCTCTGTGCCTTTTTTTCCCCCTAATGTAGGAATAAACACTTCCAGATTGTACCAGTTTCCAGTAATTGTTCCTCCACAAATACTCTCATTCAAGATCTTTAAAAAAGCCCTAGAAACAAGCTTTAATACATACAAGAGAGTTGAATAACATACCTCTGATAGCACAACAATTCCAAGCTCCATGTTGCTTTCTTTCTGTAAAGTCAAAATACACTATTTGACACTTGATTTGATATAGCATAAAGACTAATTTTCACAACTTTAAGATTTTTAATGGTTTTCTAGAGCCTTCTTTCAATTATGTCCAGCAGGAGACAGTATTTTTTTCTAATTGGGAATGTATCAAGTTATTATGAGAAAAAGAAACCACAAAATAGGTGTGTCAGACCAAAGACATTTTGGTACATGTTCTCTGGATTTATCCTTTTCAAATGAAGCTATGGAGCTGCTGATGACCGTCAGCATCCTACAGTGGATGCTGTGTGTCCGTCTCCTTCAGCTGCTGGCAGTAATGCACCACTTCTTGCTGTGCAATATCCCTGCTGAGCAAGCCGGGAACATGCTCAAAGGGACTTCTGTTCTTCTTTCTCTGATAGTGCACACTGCAGCAGCTCTTGCCATCCTCTCACTACACCACCCATTCATCCACAAATGTCCACTCTAACTCTTTCCCTTCTGCAGTCATTTGGAACTTCTAATTTCACAAAACCCTGCTGATGCTATTGGCCAGCAGTCAATAGGAGAAGAAAACAAGCTCATCTTCCCGTTTCTACATGACTCCTTTCTGAAGTTCTCTTTCTAAGTGCCTACCTGTCACTGTAAGGTATTATATCTCTCTTTAGGGTTCAGAATCAGATTTTTTCATTCATACATGGGGTAGATCCATGTTTAAACTATCTAAATCACTGTTCTAAATCCCAGCTGGTTTTAATATAACTTTATCAATTTGGCCCAAGTATTTCCCACATCTTTTCATCACACCTTCACAGGTAACAAGGTAACAAGTTCCTTCATTTGCAAGTTATTGGCAATAGTCATGTGGTCTCATTTGCAGGGTGGCGTGGATGAATGGAGCTGATATTGTGCAATCTGTGCAGTGAGAAGCTCAGCAGCTAGAGAAGAAAATACAAATCATCAGCTTCTTGTAGCATAATGTTGCATTGCAACCTATTCAATATTTATACAATAGGCAAATCCATTTCTGAAAATCCCAGATAGAAGTTCAATATCCTCATTATTCTAGATGTCACTAATCCAAGTAACCAAAGACTATCCTGCTGCTAACACGGAGAGGGACTTGCAGCCCTGTACTCCGGTAACGCAGTACCACCCTGGCCATGGACACTGAAAGTTCTCAAGGCTAAGGCCCATCAGGCGTGCTTCATCCAAACCTGTTTCTTGCCTGCCTGGAACTTTGTTTTGGCATATTTGCCTACAACAGCAATTTCTCCAATGATTGGGTAGTTATGCTTAATTTATTTTGTTTCTTATCTTTTTATCGTGTAACCATAATTTTTATATACACAGTAGTAACAAAGAGTTATTCTGTGTAAACTGGAATATTCAAAACTGCAGTGTGATGATGCAATATAGAAAAACACAGACCTGGTGTGACAGCACAGCCCTTGAAAGCGAGGACAAGGGATTCAGTGTAGGGAGTGCAGGGTTAGGGTAGTAAGAGACAGGATGATGATGAAGACTCCAGAACTAGAAACAACTCACCAAAGGGCAGATAAAGAAACGTAACCACAGGAGCTGGGTAAAATCAATTTAAGGGTAACAAATAGAACAACAAGTAAGTGTTCAACATACCTAAAACATACTATATATAGGAAACTTGAGTGTGACACGGACTTGCAAACCAAGGAAGGAAAGACCAGGAAGTAAAGCATATAAAATTAGCCTGTAATAAACCCTAGAGTGAGGAAAAAGGTGCCATTGTGATCAATTTCACACTCTTTCTGACAAAAAAAAAGAAGAAGCAGCCCCATCAGCAGCATCACTGTCTTCCTGGTGAAGAATCTGGGACGCTGTCAACACCCTGTAAATCCCCTCATCCACCTCCAGCCAGACTGAAGCCATTCACCTTAGGACTCTGGGATCTATGGATCAGTGAGTATAACAGCAGAGAAAAGGGGTAGGTACTAGAAAGTGTGCATATAACAATTTTAACAGTATGGTTCTTATTTATTGTTGGTGAGCCTCTTTTTCTTAACAGTACCCTTTTCTTTATTTTCTTTCTCTTTTTTTCCCCCATGTGTTAATTAGATCTGTACTAATAATTATTTGATTAAGCTTTTAAGATTTCACTTAAACTAACAATAAATTCTTAGCTTTGCATATAAGGTGTGTTTCTGTTTTGTCAATACAGTATTTTGAGTGTAACAGACTATCTGAATAACATAGGAATGTTCAGCCGGAGACCTATATTTGAACTACTCACCTTAAGCTTCCTTTAAAATCAATAAAAAGCAGTCAGTGATCAATGGAGTCAAAGATGTAATCCATCTTAAAGCAAATATTTAAATTATATCCTCTGTTTCAAGTGGTTATAAACGGATCTTCAATTTGTAGCTTTGACAGAACATCTACACTAAGAACTTCTGAAGTTAAAGAGAGGAGTTTCATTGTGTTTAGTACACAAAAGTTAGTATCAGTATCACTTGTGGTTTTGTATGGTTTCAAAAGCTTACATTGCAGCGCACATTCAGCCCAACAAAATGGACAGCTAAAGAGTAAAGCTTTGAACTAGCAAATGTTGCTGGGATTCAAGTAATCACACTGCTTCAGTGTTTGGATCATTGGGAATGATCCCACTCAGTGTAACACTAGAAAAGTCAAGGCAGTGAGCCCTTACCTGCCATACACACTATCAGAGACTTTTGAGACCATGCACATATATAAGTATATCCGGCAAGGCTGCTTCTTCCATGGTCATGACACCCTTGTCTTTCAAACTTTCCCACAGTAATTTAATTCTTACAAGAGCATGTCTCATAAAGCAGTACAGGTTAAATCATCAGATGTTGTAACCAGAGTAACTGTTAACTGTAATGCTGTGTGAGTATTTACTAGGGAAAGACTTACTCTAGTGTTCAATATAAAACACATTAAGAAAGGAAAACTTAATTACTGGCCACCCAGTCTTGCATTATCTTCTCCCTCTTCCAGGCTTCTTAGCAGCAGAGCTAAGAAGCAGTCTTATGGTCCCCTCATTCACAAAACACACCAGAAAATAATCATTCAATTGAGTGTGATTCATCTGATGCCTTTTTAGTTCAGTAAGGGAGGCTTCCAAGCCCCAAAGATAAATAAGAAAGTTAAAAATACCTGTGGAAGATACCAAATATTTGCAAAAAGGTAATTGGTAATTTGCTTACCTTCAAGAAATAAATTAATCTGGATCCTGTATATACTAAAGCAATTGGCATCCCTTACAAACAGGCCCAGCAAGAGAACACTGCAATTAGTAAGGGTGAGTACAGCCTTGATTTATAATGAACCATGAAATAAAATATTTTATATATATGAACACACAGAACTTTGCATACTTACAGTGATTCGATCTTTAAATTTCAATTTGCTGCTTCTGAACAAGTGGCTTGGGCCTTTGAAAGAGTTGTTCATACCCCAAAGTTTTGCATACTTTCACCAGTTTACTTTAAGTAGCCAATAAATGTTGCTTGCTTTCATTAACTAATGAAAACTAATATAAAAATATTGGCAAGAATTGTATTTATTTTACCATTTTGATTAAATTTTAAAACTGCTTATAAGTTGGAAATACTTAGCTTCATATGTATTTTATTATCAATTTGTTGCACCGTTACAGAGGTTGCTTTAATTTTTACTAGTTTATTAAACTCAAAATTTTCTTATGGGCAAAAGGAACATGCCCAATAATTATATTGTTAGACTAATTAAATCCTAACAGACTAACCAGACAGTTGTTACTAGTCCCCTTACAGTGATCCTAATACTTATAGTTCAAGTTAAATGTAGTTAAAATGACACACATGCACAAACCTTCCAGTGTCTACCACCTTTCTTTGCCATTGTGCTCACCCTTCCACTGACCCTTTGGCTCCTCGGTCAGTCAATGGCTTCAGCTGGGGCAAGGTGCCAAGTGTCCCATGGCCCATGCTGAGAGGAGCATGACGCTGACACTGGCGATTTCATCTTAGTTATTGGGCCCACTTGGGGTAATTTTTATATGTGTACTAATAAGCTTTACCTCATTCTCTTTTTTCAATGGTCTGCAGCTCTACTTTACATCCAAATTTGCTATATATGGTATTGGATACTTCCTTAGTTATCCCTAAAGTTGCTTTAGCTAGCTCCCAAGGTTAGTTTTCTTTGACAACTAGTAATCATCCTAACTGAGCTGTTTGCAGCCCTGAGTTTCCCATACCCTCCTGTGCCTCTCTTACCAAATGATGCCCATATTTCTCCATGCAGCATTTTATTCTGGGATTATGATAGCTCATTTACACAAAATAACTACTTATTATTAAAACCTGTTAGTTACACACATATATACATATAAAAATATGTGTGCTTGTGTGTGTTCATAACATATATACACCATAGAATTGTACAAAAGCTTAAACATAGGAGGTAACAGTCATTAGATAACTGTTTTTAGTTACACAAGCTAAAACACAGATCCAGAGAAGCATGGAAGCATATGCCGTGAGCTTAATGCAAAACCTGTTGGTTACTAGGAATGGCAACATCATATTTGCTGCACTACAAGGCTGCAATGTCTTTTAAAATAACAATAAAAATTGGTTATGAGGAGATCATTTCAAAGAATTTTCTTGGCTTGCATTCAGGCATGTTAGAAAGAAAGCCCATATTTAAAGTATAGTTTTCCAATAACAAAAAGAAGGGCGCTACATGAATAAGAGAAGAGCGTGAGGACAGATCAGTAGTCTAAGCAAACAGTCACTGATGAGAGAGCTGGCTTTGCATTAGTCAGGATGGAACACTGGTGCTTTCCACTGATGAAGAGGATGGAGTAAATGCTTTCTTCATACCACTAGGGATAGAAGAAAACATAACAGAGCTCATTTAAAGAAAGGAAATTAGATTAGATTGTGTATATATGCATATATATAATATATACACACACACACACATAGTTTTCATAATGAAGGATGGGTAGTGTTGGAATAAATTACATGGGAATGTTGTAAAATGCCATTCCTGGGTGAGGCAGGAGTCCAGAATAGGCTGGACAACAATAATTATATAGAGCATAGCACTATCCTCCTTGGGGATAACAGCTGAACTTTGCAATCTTTAGGAATCTTTCTAGTTTTTCTCTCTATGATTCCTCACATAAGCTCTTGCGAACCCAAAATGTTGGGGTGGTCAAGTACAATAAAATTCAGTATAATTCTGGCCAAAAAAAATAAAAGGAAAGAATGTGGGAACATGCAATACAGCCCAGGTGCCTCAGATTTCAGGAAAGAAAAGAACTAATTTGTTAGTGCCTATAAAGACCCAGTGTTCCACTAAAAGACTACAAAGAGTTTGGTTAGTATTTGCATATTTCTGCAGATATATTGACCTAAACGGGTGAGCATTCTTGCTATATTCAGAAGTGAGCAGGGTTTAAGCAGTGACAGCACAAGAGTACTATGCTCTTTCTGGTTCTTCTCTACAGCTCTGCATAATCACCATATGCTCAGCTCTTATTTCACCAGCACTGCATTAGTTCTAGTAACAGGACTGATTCCAATGAATATATTCTTGGCTCCTTGTAAGCAGATCCTATGTTTTTAAGCATGCATAAAGATTCAGTCCTCTCTGAAATAAAATTCACACTATTTTACTAGCAAATAATTTTTTTTTATGAAAATGCATTGTTGCGAAATTTATGTTGCCCTACATGAATCCTACACCGTCATCCATAGGCAAGTATGAACTGGACGTTTAGTGGACAGACATTTAAAGAGCTTGTATCTTGGAGAATTCTTGAAAACGTATTGGCTGGAATTATGTTTTTCAGTGAATTATTACATTCAAAACATGATTAAGTTACAAATGGATACAAGGCTTATGTTTTTAATGAGCAAATTGATACCAAAAAAACTACCATACATAGGTATACACATAAGCATCTGTTTATGCCAGGCAGGAACAAACGTCAGCTCTTCACTCTGAAAAATAAATCTGGAAAATCTAAGAGTAAGAAAATTAAATTAAATGTCATGTTACCTACTAGTGTTGTGACAAACTATGCTGAACCATGGTATGCTTCTGAAATTCCAGAGTGCTTGTTTTCTTTTTCTGTATATCTCATGGTTACAATTTCAAATTTGCACTATAGTATAATTTCAAGAGCACTATTAGTATGTAAAACTGCCCCTCTTTTGTAAAGCATTTCTTTCTTAATTAAGGAGAAGGTGGGTTGAAGTTCAGTGGCTAGAAATGCTTACCCCAGGCGGAGGGTGGGTGGTTAGCCGCTGACAATGTTTGTTGGAGCACTTAGTTTGTTACTTCAGGGTTTGAATATGATCCTCTCCTTTACGGCAAAGCTGGGTGTGTTAATGTATCCTGCAGTGGTGTTAAAAGGCTTAAAGCAGTGATGTTGTCAAACTAGCTGTGTCACCACATTCAAAGCTTTAAAGTGCAGTTACGGCTTGAAAAATGATTATGAAAAATACCATATTCTTACCCAACTGATCTAATCCCCATGTGCACTTGATGTGTATCTGCTTACTTTACTGACTAAAACAAACATTTTGTACTGTTAGCACTGCAAAATCAAGACAGCTCTGAAAGATTGCACAGGATTTCACTCTGGCTCATATATCGCCAGCAAACCTGTCAGATGAATTCCAGCTGAAGAATATTTATTACTGATGACGATTTAACAGAGAGCAAGAGCAGATTCCTAGTTGAATTTGTACAGTAGGCAGTTAAAAAATTCATCTTTTGACTCACACTCAGAAGAAAAAAAAAAAGCAATCAGGCAATCATTACAAGACAACAGAGACTATTTATCCCAGTAGTTATTTTCGTCTTGAATGTAGGTATCATTCAGAAGATCAAAAGAGGGGAGGTAAAGTCCCCTGTCAGTCAATGAGTGAATGTAGGTGTCTTTGAGAAGCAGCGAATGTGTGTGGTTTGTGCATGTGAGATTTCAAGTTAGATATTTAAAACAGCCTAAAATGAATTACATGAATTTGCACCAATATGCTAATCCGCATCGGTTTAAGAGCCTGTTTCTGAAGTGTCCACACTGTTATGAATGTATATGTGTGAAGTTTCTCAAGTATACCTTCTTTATCAAGAGGACTGACACTTTTCCTGTATACTTAATAACATTAGTTTCTGAAGCTTTTTTTTTTAGGCGGTAGCACAAGTTATTTAAATATCTACCTAGTTACCTACCTACCTGTAATCTGCAGTTCCTTCTTAGAATTTGTATCAAGCAAAACCACATTGCCATAATACAGGCACTTTTTGGAGTCAAGACTGTCTACTACTGTTCCCTGGTTGTTCCTGCGTGGTTCATACCATAGCCAGCTAAAGAAAGCAAAGGATATGAATGCTGTGTATGCCACCTGCAATTATTTCTGAGACTGTTCTCGCTGTCTGTGTGATGCAAGTCTCCATACATGATCCTGTAGGTTCTTCAAATCTGATGCCTCAGTGTACATCGTACTGGCTCTTGTCCCTTTTGAACTGAGAGCATGGACTTCATAGCTCTGTGCCTTAAAAAAGCCTTGATGCCCCTCGTTATCAGGAAGCATGGCAAACCAGTAGCTCATTGTAGCAAAAAGATATGTGTGTATAGTATGATTTTAATGTCTCCTTAATGGGAAAATGCACAGCAAATTTTTCCCAGACTGATGGAATCCAAAACTGAGACCCAGCTTCTTCATTTCTAACTGGTACCACTAGATGTATTATGAAATGAGATCAGAAAAGAAAGCTACATAAGGCAATGGCTTTTCTTTCTCTCTGGTCAGAAGAGAGATACACTTGCTCAGTATCTAAAGTATGAGTTTCTGTCTTAAGAATTTACATGTCAAATTTCAAGCTCAAAAGAAAAATAAAGCACACAAAAAAGTCATAGACAGCTGAAAACAAGCCTTAGTAACAATTGTATATGTATCCTTAATCAGCATCAGTTAATTTGCCTTATACTGCTTCTGTGAAGATATAATTCCAGCATCTGGAATTTAACTGTTTCCAGTTTGAAGTCGATCTGCTGGTCTTTGGAAGCCTTCATGGGATCAGATCTAACTGCCAGACATCAGCTCTCACACTGTGACCACAAGATCCCAGGAATAATGTCTTTTCACTGGAATCAATAAATTTGCTGTGCTCCAGGAGGAGGTTTGTGAATATGGGACACAGAATTTTCACAGGTGCTTAGCTGAGAAATGACCGTTTATGGCTTTCAGCAATAAATACAAAATTAATTTCTTTCAGTTGAGCTTTCTTCCATCAATTCCTCACACATGTAAATCCAATATCCCTTACCCCTTACCCCCCCAAAAAATAAATCTGTTTCTCCCAGAGGCTGTAAAATAAAAAGGATTGTTCATTTCTTTTTAAAAATGTTAGAGAGATTTTACAAGGATCAGGACTTAGAAAGCATGAAGATAAAAAAAAAGAAGACACAGAAGCAAAGACTAGAATAATCCACAAAATTTAGATGGAACCAGATGTTTTTGCAATGAATAGCAAAAGAAATATGTGGCTGACAGCTATTCAATGATTTTTGTTCCTTCCTTTCCTTGTCCTTCTTTTAGTAGGGTTTTTACTTTGTTACTCCCATTTTACAGGTAGGTAATGTACAACGTGCCACAGGGGGGAACTTCAGTGGTTTATCTATGGAAACCTGTTAGCTCACACTACACCAAAAGTTCAGTAAAAGTTTTAGAAGCCAGCTTTCAAAATATAAAGACTATTTCTTACTCTCCTAACTGGCTGTCTATTTTAGGGTAATAAAGGATCTTCTATGTTTGAATACATGCTAGACACATTAAAAAAACATGAACAGTGTTCACACAAATCAATTTTGAAAAAATATGTGTCCAGCAAGGTGACATACCTGAGAAGTTTGTTCTAAATATTGTGTATAAGCTACATCACATTTGTCTCTCTGAGGTCTCTTTCCATGTTTTTAATTCATCTGCCTGAAGCTTCCATTTTTGTATGGTACCTTTCTTTGGATGAAAGGGGATAATTGTTTTGCTGCGGGTGTCCTCATTTCTCTTTAGAAACGTATTCTGAGGCTACAGAAGTACTTATCTAGAAAACATCAGGCAATCTATAGAAAATATCAGGAGAACATTCCCCTGACTTTGATGGTGGCACTGAAACTAATGGAGTTCCCCCCTCAAAAATCTTTGACAGGTGGTTGGTGACACCAGGGGACTCCAGGGTCCTACTGCCTCCGGCAGCCACCATATCATTTGTTGTTCCTAAAATCAGCTGTTAGCAGCTTGGCCCTCAAATTACAAATTGCCTTGTCTTTGGATGGAAACAACAAGGAAAAAATAAATAAGGTCACCAAATTTTCTTAAGTTATTGAGAGTTTTATGAGCGCAGCTAACCTTATTTTCTTATAAGCTTGTATGCATATTGCACACATATGCCATCTTATAAAACACCCTCAGTGCCAGAAAATAAAAGCAAATGACAGACATGCAGAAAAAGTCACCTCTGCACTGTTAATTCAGTCTGGGGTCTTTATTACTTGGTCAGATACTTATACGTGACCCATGCCTCGCTCAGTACAAGGATGAATTACATTCAGGAAAATAATGAGGTGTTCAAAAATTTTATCTTCTTTTTTTTTTTTGTAAAGTGTGGCCTTAGGTCTTGTTTGCACTGCATTATTCAACCTCTCCTTTGAAACCATTTGTTTAGACTTCTCTGTGGTGCCCACGACTATATTTCACGAACAGCAATGCTTTTACTTTTACGGCTGCCTATAAAGTATGACTGTAATATTATCCTGATTTTACACTGGGTAGCTAAAGCACCAATATTAAGAACCACTGACGTGGGGAACCCGCTGCCTGGGATGACTCAGACTCGAGCACTCTGCCTGCTCTACCCTGCTCGAATCACAGCTCCCAAAGGCTGCAGCCTCCACACCAGTCCATCAGCACCAGCAGCCTTCCCGTTTGGTGAACTCCTACCACCAAGTATCAAAGGCAGGTCTTAGAGAAACGGGAAAGGTCATTAGTTGGCACTCTGTAAAATGTGTTTTAAGCAGCTTGCCTAGCATCCGGCACAAATTCTGCAGCAGTGTCAGGGACAGAAATAGCAACCACCTTTTCCATGACCTCACCGTGAGGCAACCTTTGTAGCCTTGCCTCATGCATGGTACGAGTTCCAGCTTTTGTAATAGGGAGGCAGGGGGCCCTGAGGAAGCAGCCTCCCTCATGCTCCAAGGCATTTTGTTCCCACAGACCAATCCACCCTCTCCAAGATTGAAGTTGGGTCCTGTGGTGTAAAAGAGTGCAGAGATGTGTCATTAAGAACATAATGGGAGCTACGCTGGAACAGACCAAAGGTCACGCAGTGTCATGTCTGACAATGGTTAGTGGAGGTTGCTTAAAGAAAGAGTGTAAGAAACAGATGAAATATGGACTGACATCAGTTTCTGCCCTGCAGCAACAAGAAGCTTAAGGTTTCACCCCCACACACCTTTTTAAAAATATTTTTTTCTTTTTTAAGCCAGAAGTTGCATCCAGGCTAGTGCATTTAACAGTCACCAATGGGCATTCATGAAAGTTGTCCAGTCCATTTCTGAACCCTTTTTTTTCCCCTGCACGATATATTAGAGCAGGAAGTTTCGCAGCTGAGGACTGCAGCAAATATATTTATCCAAAATAGCCCACAGTCCTGTTTAGGACATTCTCCTTGCAGGGTGAGGCTGTGCGTTTGAAACCATTGGGTTCAGAAAAGAAACTAACCTGAATCCTACACATTAAAGGATGTTTTAACCCAAATTCAAAGGATGTTCTAACCAAAATTCACAAATCAAGGTATCGATTGCTGTGTGTTACCCAAAACAGTGAATACATCCTAGGCAAGCTTTTTGAATGGTTAGACTCTTCTGGCACCCCAGCCCATGTCCTTCTCCCGTTACAGGTAGCAGTTTCTCTGGCATACACCATATACAGGAATAACATGTGAATAATGACTTTTACAGTTCCTAACATGAACACAAAGTGTTCACATATAGTCAAGGGGCATTACGTACTTAGAAGCAGATGGTATAGAGAAAGTTTCATTGATACTGCTCAATAGACATGAATGCCCAGTAGAAATAGCCCTCCCTACTTTCTTTCCGTGTATATATATACATGTACACATAAAAATGATGCAGTTTTTTTAATATTAAAGAAAGAATGAATTTATCTCTGAAAACTGGAAAATGTTATTTCTTTAAATCTTATTTAAAAAAAAATCATCTCCTCTGGAGATACACCAGATGCCTTTTCACCATATGGGGAAATGTTGAGTGTTTCACCTTAAATTCCTTGCTGAAGTCCACGGAGGTTCCTAAAATATCAAACTCCAAATGGCTTAGGAACATCCAGCTCATACAATTAGAAATGTTCTACTATATAACCTTGGAAAAATTAAATCTTGCCAGTAGATCAGACTAGTAGCCATAGACCAAAACCATACAGGTAGGTATCAGTTAAATGAACCACAATTCAAGGAAATTATAAATAACTGACCTTTATCAAGTAGTCATAAAAAGGAGGAGCAACTATACATCACCCCCAAAAGCTTCCTTTTTAAATCTTAGATGCTGTTCAGCCCATTATAATTATCCTAACTTATAAGCAGTAAAATGTTTAGTGAGACAACTTAGGGAAGCAGAATGTATGAGAGAAATTATGCAGTTAATGGGGAATTGCTCAAGTTGTAATTTACTAAATATTGTTGCAGATTCCTCGTGTCAGGTTGCAATAAAAGTAAGATCTTCCTAAATTAATTTATACTGGTTAATTAACTCCTAGATAATAACTAACTATACTTTTATGCAACATGAACCCAATATTTTAAGCTGGGAACCTGAGGTTGGATACCCAAAATCTCACAGTACCAGCTGCCACGCAGATCTTTAGCCTGAGCATGGACAGACGGCTTCAAGCAGGCAGAAACATTTGAATATGGTCTGTCACAATGCTACTGTGTTGGTTCAACAATTAATATAGTTTGTTACTTCATTCTGGTCGATGCCTGTATATCTGAGACATTTGCGAAAAAATTTGTTTCCTGAAAGAAGAAAGTAAGGATGAAAAATGGAAACTGGGCTGCATGTGGATTGCTATAAACACTGCCCAGGAGTACAGAGTAGTATAATAAGTAGTTATTTATTTGAGTGGCACGTATTTACTTGGGAGTGCTGGACACTCTTCAATAATGCATACCACCTCAAGCTAGGAAAGTGTCACTAACTAAAGGCAGGGATGCAAATGTTGCTGTGTAAGCCTTTTCTTCCTTTCTTCAGTCCTTTATTTGCAGTGGAGAGGGAAGCAGAGAGGGAAGGAGGGAAAGAGGGAAAAAAATAATAAGAAAATATTTGGTGTGCTACATTTGCTGCCTGGGCTTACTCCTGCTGTTTACCTTTAAAGAGATCTTACATGGTTGTTGCTTTAAGAATAAATAAATAAAAATAAGTAAAAACCCCACATTTTCAAAGAATTTGCTTCGTGAAAAGCCTTGACGGGTTTTTATAACGAACCATGGAAAAGCAGTTGGAGAAAAAGTCACACCTGCACCCCGGATTCAAAGAGAATCCAAACCAAGGCATACTTAATAGCTGAAAAGGTTAGCTTTGCTTTTTTTAGGAATCTATTTTCCTGTTCATTATCCTTACAAAGTATAGAAGAGAAAAAGCCCTGACAAACATATTTTTTAAATCCTGCCAGTAATTGCCTATCTTTGTGCATTTTTAATACTGAGACTCTACAAGGTACAAACTGGAGCAACTCACTGAAGCTAGTAGTAGGGCTGAGGATTTGGCCTCCGGTCTTTTCACCTTGTTCCTCCGATATATGGCACTTCCAGGATGGGCAGTACCATGCCAGGAAAGCTCAGTGAGGCTCTGGCATTACAATATCACCCTCAGAGGAACTGGGCACATGAAGTAATGACACTGTGCTACAGCAGGTGGGCAGCTTTAGCCAGCGGCCACTAACAAATTTAACTTAGGACCAATACGTTAGCTTTCATCTGTGAATTCCAGAGCGCTCTAGAAAGAGTTATCATCCTTAACTTAGACTTGGATAAAGGGCTTCTAATTATATACAGCGTTCCCAATGAAGCAGAGAAAGTCAATAACAGAATGAGGATCAGCGCTAAGCTCCTCTGAATGTATGTCTGATGGGATTTAAACAGCAGGCTGAACTGTAGCTTTTAGTCAGAAGTTTATAAAACTGCATTTTAACACCTAGATAGCTCACTGAGGGGAAGAATTTCATATGAGGGCTGCTGTTTCCCAATACTTCATGGACATTTCAGATCAATGTATGAAAGTATCACACTGGCAGGGAGGAGGGTGAGGCTGGCCCTTTATTTTATTTGTTGGCAGTTCTCTTTAATTAATTGAGTCTAGCTCTACTCTTTTCTGGAACAGAGAAAGCAACACAACTAGCAGGTGGAGCCAGCGCATGCTTTGGGACAGTGACAGACCAGGAAATCTGTACAATTTCAGAAAAGCCCCCAGTAGGCACAGTGAGAAAGTGACCCTGTTCTCTGTCCCCACACCCCTCCTGTGGCTGCTGTGGGAAGGCACTGCTCCACAAGGATCACTATACGCTTTTCAAGGGCAAGGATGAAGCCATCTTCTTGCACCAAGTGCAAGAAGTACTGCTGCTTTTGGGCAACTTTTAACTTCCTTATCACTCTTCAAGGTACCTGCAGGAATCAGACCAGTGTGTTAAGAAAGAAAGTCCATCTTTCTCTACTCTGTGCTTTCACAGACTGTTACAATTTACTAAATGCTCCCCAGGGGTCAACTTGTGTAGCAGCGCTGTGCATTATGCAGTAACTACCATCGCAGTACTTATACCAGCGCTGGAGAGAATTACACCTGAAATGCTCCCTTTGGTTTTATAGTACAGAACAGTGTCCTCTGCAATACCTCCAGCTTTACAGTATAAAGAACTAGAATGACTCACTGTCCTACTTCAGATTCAAGAGAAGGCAGACTTTTCCCTTGCTATTAAGGGGAAAAAAAAAGAAAAAAACGCTTTCAGACATCTTCTGTTCCAGCTGTAAAGATGTGGCAGGCAATGTAAATTGAGCATTCTTGGCAGGTAGCTTCTTCTTAATGTTTATGGGTCAGGTTGTCAGACATGAACAGCAGGGTCAGCCAACTTCTTTTCTACAGTAAGTGACATACATTTTTACTTGTATAGATCTAAGCAATTTTGTCCTCTGGTCATCTTATCCCTGTGTTTCTCTTCCAAGCAAAATTTTAAATGAACTTTTAAATGAGATTTTCTCTTGGACTCTTATTTTGTGACAGAATGGAGGAAACTAGGGAAACCAGGGAAACCTCATGAGGTTATATTGGTTGCCTAAGCACAGGCACCTAGTGCCTAAATGACACCTTAAGATATCGTGACTCATCTCTAACTGCACTCTCAAGCAGGTGTAGGATCAGTCTAAGTTCTGTTGTGCATCTGCCAACCCCATGACAACACCTGGAATAGTCTAGGGAACCTAATAATAGTGGCAAACACCTTTAACATAAGCAGCTGGATTGTTCAACTGTTTCAGAGCAGTGTTAAAGATTCAACTAGCATCAGCAAAGCATGTCTTAGAGATGTTACTTTCATAACCCCTGTACCTAGAGTGCAATGGCAGCAACAAGGATGAAGTTCAAATACCTTCTAGTTCTCCTTTTAGAATACACCTCACGTAGAGAGAGAAAAACACACTGCCACTCAAGCTGGGTCCCAGAATTAGAGAATTATCTTGGACAGACATCTTTTCACTCTTCCAAATGCTGTATTAATTAAACTCTCTTGTAATCTTCTGCAGTGGCAGCAAAAAGCTGCTGTTGTGGCAACCCTAGAGCTGTCCCTCATGAACAGGCTCATGCTGAAATCCTCAATTTACGATATCTTCTTCTGAACAGCCCAGAAACTTGGCTTTAACTGGTATGCATTGCAGTTTTCAGAGTAATTGTGACTTTTTATTTGTGTGATTACAGAGAAAAATATAAATATTTCAACAGAATGTTGGAGCCAGTTTCCATTTAGATCAATGGAAATTCTCACATTCTTCTGAAATTATAACAAACCCTTAATAAATAAAACTTTATTTTACTTAAATCAAATATGGAATGGTACTATTCCACAGAAGGTAAAAATAGTCTTTTTCTTTGAAATGTCTGTATCTGCAAGTTCCTTCCACTTCTAACAGACGCATTAGCGTCACATTTCAATTTTGCACTTAATGTCAAAATATGATATTAAAAAAACCCAACCCTGGTACCTCATTATGCTGAGCTGTACTTGCATAATTATTCTTCAGGCTTCACTTAATTATATGCCCCACCATGTGTTACTTTTCAACATTCTAAGTGGTACCACCTTACTGCTAGGAATATTAAACAATGAAAGGCAACACTCTTTTGTTTGGTTACACAGCATGCTGTGTCTGAATTCAGTTTCCTCTCACAAGTCCCCCCTCCCAGCTTCTGAATTATATCCTTTACAAGTGTTTCAAAGAAGGGCACTTACAGTCATGCTTGCTTTACAATGTTAAGGTTGGTGTGTGGCTTTTTGTATTTCCTGTGTCCTAGAATTTCCCCCATTATTCTGAATGAAATTTAAAAAAAAAATAAATAATGAAAGAGAAGAATGAAAAGAACAGAAAAAGCAAAAGATACTATAGAGATTCAGAAGTTTTATTCAGGTCATTTATTTCTTAGACTGTCAAGATCACAAGCTAGTAATCGAGGTGAGGAAAGAAGCATTGGAAAAACTGCTTATCTACAAATAGTATTTCTTAGATACCGAACACTGTGCTAGCCTAAAAGAACAGGAACGTTTAAGAATAAGTGAAGAAAAACAGGCAGTAACTAAAATGATACTGCAGATTTTGCTCTGGTTCAATTGGATGGGAGTTCTGATCAAGCCTTGAACATCCTGAAAGTTTTTTCATCATAGTCCAAAAATATGGGACCTCCTGACCTCACAAGTGTCAAACGTTGGCAGATTGACTAACCAACCCAGAAATGTTATTTTTATATAAGAATGCTTTTTCTGAGAATAATTTAAAAGAGGTTGATTCTGAGAAGCACATTGGCAATGTCCAAATGAGTAAGACAGATAGGGTTTTTACATGGTCAACAGAAATTTATCAGCCAGAAAAACTGAATCCTAGGCCACTGAAGTTAAATAAAAGAATTCCATTGATTTAAACCATCTTTGTGTCAAACTGAAAATAAGGATATACTAGGAGCGTGCCCGAGACAGGAAGCTATTTTTATAGTTTAGCCCAATGAACATTCACTTTGTTTTATTTTATGGCTTATTTTGTATAACAATATTCCAAATTATAGTCCTAAACCAAAATCTCTCAAAGAAAACAGTAAAAAAACAAATGCTTAAATTAAATCTTAGTGATAAATCATCCTGAAAAACAAAGCAACTTATCAATCATTTCCAATCAACAAATCCTAACATTTAATCATAGTCATACTCACACTTCAACATGGATCCACTTTTGTCTTTAAGCTTCTGATTAATAATAGTGTTGTCAAAATGCAGAATCATGAATACTCCTTAAGGCTTTTCCCGTACAGAAGGTGATGAATACTTGTGCTTAGCCAATCAAAAGTTTATTTCCTTGTTAAAGAATACATCCCTTTAAAGCAAGTTCGAACAAACGAAATTACAGGCTTTTTGTCATTTAAAATCCAATTTTGGATGTTGTAGAAATTGAATATTTGATAAATAATTACTGAAAAAGACACCTCCCTCTGGGTTGTGGACTGCTGTTGAATGGGTGTTACATACCAGGATGGATTTATTGTACCATGGTGAGTACTATAGGGCAAATTTTGTCATCCTTACTCACACTTCATTCCAAGGACACGTGGTAGTCTTTACAGTGGCGGGGATGTGTGAATGTCTTTACAGTAGTGAGGATGTGTGCACAAACAGTTGAACCTGTTCTTACTGATTCATTGGATAAGGAAGACAATAACATGTAAAATGATGCTGAGGAAAAAAATCAGAATTTTTCTAAGGTAAGTATGCCAAAGATTGGATAGTTTCTTTTTAACAAAGCTCAGACAAAAACTAGGCTGTGATGGGCTTCTGCTTACCAGTTACCTTTGTAACCAAAATGTTCCCAGTTTGCAATCATCTCTGAAGCTTCCAGTCCCCTTTGGCTTCTTGGTCCTGTGTTGTAAAGATAGCCTCACAGGTATCAAGCCTACTTGAAAGTTACTCTCTTATAGGCAAATGTGGTAAGGTAATGCCCAAAGACAAATGCTAGCAGTCCTGCAGTTTTTCTCCCAAGAAAATAGTTCCTTTCACAGGCTGAAACTGCTATGGGAGCTGTTTCACTGAACTACATAAAAATTAGAACAAAAGAAATACCTCCAGTTAAAATGATGAAAGTGGATTTATTTACTGAAAAAAAAAAAAAACAAATAATTTCATATGCAAATAGCTGAACCCACCCCACTGTTTTTCAACATCTCCTCTATGAAGCTTTTCAATGTGTTGAAAGGGCATTATAGTAGGCATTTTGCATTGTCACTGGCTTACCTCAAAGGGATATGCAATATCCATTCTTGACACAAACAGCCTGCCCTATTTTGAAATTCTTATATTTGCTCTCAGCAGCAGCATAATGAAAGATTACAGTTTTATGAAATCAGCAAGCTCTCCCTTTTCGAGCTAGGTGTACTTCACTGCATTGTTTTGTGAAGGATAGTTTTCTCTGGGTTTTGGGTTGTTTTTAAATTTTTTTTTTAAAAGCATAAAGTCTTTGGGGGAATGGCTGAAAGGAATTGAATTCTGCAGATGAAAAGTTTTGTAAGTGCCTCCTGCTTTTCTGGATGAATTATCACAAATAGCATCCAGTGATCTTGTCCTAGCTGACCACAGACAGACAACGATCAAATGGTACTATCCACAGTTTGGCTTGTCTGTAAGTTGCACTGACTCTCCCAGTTTCCAGTTTCGCGGCTTGCTGGGAAAAGTTGCAAATAAAAAAACTGTCCCTATTCTCAGCTGTTCCTCATTGTTTCCTTCCCTAAAGAACTGTCCACAAGAGGGCTAGGCATAGCATAGATTAAAAATACAAACCAAAAATCCATAAAAAGCATAATATAGACACCAATGTTGTAATTGGATTTTGATATGGACCAGAGTTTTTCTGAAATGCAACTGCTACAATAGGTAGAAATTCATAAGCCTGTAAGGCAGTTAAATTTGTACAACTTGTGCACATCCATAAGGCTTAACTGATAATTAGAAATTACAAGTTAATAAAAATGACCACAAAGCAGTGTTGTTCATAAAGACTTCTTTGAATAAGTAGATTTTGTTCCAAAAACAAATGAACAGATAACACCTACCATGCAACAACAAAAAGTATTTTCAAATGCTAAATAAGGAACTTGTCTTGCAAGAAAACAGTTTTTCCCTAAGGCTACTCTGTACCTTCATGATTCATTGGAAAACTGCAAACTGAAAAAAAAAAAAAAACACAAAAAAAAACACCGCATAACACTGCTTCTGCTTTCTTTGCTGCTATTTCTGTGTGCAGTTGTGTGCGTTTGCACCCAATATGCCCATGCCAGTGAAGTCAGGGAAAAAAAGAGAAACCAAAGAAGTGAAAAAGATAAATTCTCCAGGAAGTATTCCTTTCGTACTCCATTAATGAAATAAGGTGTGGTCTTTTTTTCTTCATCAAACTGACAGATCTTAAAGAATCAAGCAAATTTTGGGGTTACCTTCACAAAGAAATTTTAATTCTTTCATGGACAGAGTGTGATTGTCCTTAGCACAGTTCAAAGAAAGGAATAAAGTCTTGTATCTGACCAGCCTGATAGCTGTCTCCAGCTGTCCCCATTTTTTTTAAGCTGGTGAGCACGCCCCTCACTAACTGCACGCTGCGTAGCATGGACAAAACAGCCCGGCCACTGTCCTGCTCTCCAGTGTGCCTTTCTTCCAAGAAACCTCCTCAACTATTACTGTCTTTGGGATCAACACGCTCAGAGATGCAAAGATGTAAAAAAAGGGGAAATCAAACTAAAATTCCAGTGAAGCCTGAATTTAGAAAAGCTGCAATCAATATCCATAGTTCAAGCAGTATAAAAATCTACAGTAGAACTTATGCATCCTTTTTGTTTGTTTGTTTTGCTAAAAAGCTCTGAGTATATGATCCTAAGCAATTTAGGAACTCAAGTTTTTCAAAACTCACTTAAGCCAGAAATATGAATTTATCATACTGTATAGATACTTTTGTACTATTCTGGGTATGAACCAACTGGGAAAAAGAAAAAAAAAAAAAAGCAGGACAAGAAAAAGGAGGAGGTTCATAAGAAGAGTAATAGAGCATCAAGACTTTCTGCATGGAATGTTGAGATTCACGTGGTTTCCATAAACCCATCATACAGACTGCTTAAAAAAGCTCTTTTTGTTTAGTTGGTTTTCTACTTTTTTTTTTTTTTTTCATTTTATCTAATAAAAACAAAGAGAAATCCAGGAAAAAAGCATTTGGATTGATGCCCAAAGTCCCATTTTAAGGTTGTGTGAGTTTTTCTCCCAGCTACTTAATGGTAGAGAGAGACAATGGTAGAGAGAGCGCTATAAAATGTTCACTATACGTAAAAAGCTGTACCGAAAGAGCATTGTTAAAGTTGCAAAATCAAGTACTCAGGAGACAGCAAAGCAAGAATTAACCTTGCTGCCCTTCATATGCAACATCATGTAGTCTATAAATGCGCCATGATGCAGGGTTTTTTTCTAGCGCCTCCCGCTAGGGTATGTGAAGAATGGAGTTCAAGTAGCAAGCAGGTCTTTGATATTTTGGTTATTTTTATTGTTCAGTGTGTGTCCCTAGGCCTCACTCATGCACATCACTCAAACCCTGAGATGAAGACAGAATTATTCATTTCCGCATGGATTTCACTGTGGTGCTCATCAAGCAAAGCTCTGTGAGCTTCATGAAGGTTAATTTATCTTAACAAAACCTCTCTGAAGTGACAGGATAATATATCCCACTTTACAGAGGCGCACAGGCAACAGTCAATAGTGAGCGACCCAGGACCCAGGTGGTGGGGTTTTGTCACGTTTTGTAATAATTTGCACCTTCAAGCCCAGCACCCATTCACTTTAGTTGCAGCTGTGACTGATCAGTGCTTCTTTATCTCTGCCCTCAGGATCTTAAGATGGGCATTCGGAAATGAGAAGCACACACATCTGAGAAACATCTGATGTAAGGGGCTGTGCAGCATCACTCAGGAACTCTGGCAGCCAAGAGTTGGACTCTACTTCTCCAAGCAAGAACTTAGCCACCCTGAGGGGAAGGCAACCTTTCTCTTCCAGTACTTGTAAGAAATAAGGCAGAAGTACCACATACAACGGCACCCGTTACTTCCTGGGCCTGAGCAGAAGGCCATTCTTAGACTAGGACAATTTTGGTTACGGAGTGAAGTATGAGCCCAGATTAAAAATAGGAGGGGCTCACCTGAAGTAGAGCTTGCTCATAAGTGCGTGCAAATTCAAGGAATGAATTAAGATAACGGACAAAGTTCATGATGACCTTTTCTAACTTCCAACCCGTTCATTGATGCTTCAGCTCCTTGTCACAGCTTTCTCTTCTCTTGCCTCTCTCCTGTTTCTCCAGATTCTAATTGCAGGGTTCTTTTTCACAGCTAGTCCCTTTGCATGTCTGTTCTCTCTGTGAAGATGCTGTATATACAGTTAGCATTCAAAGCTGCAAGAAGTTTAGGCGCAATGAACAAACGCAGGCTTCTAAGGGACATGATCTCTTACTGAGTATACGCAACCCATACTTTTTCAGGCCTTTGAATATGGCCAGATGTGCAGGAATTTACACAAAAGCAGCAAAGATACAATGTCCAAACACAAATTACAACTCTATAAAATATCATGTCTGTGATCTGAAGAGTAAGAATGTGAGGGCATTTCAAATAAAAGATCTTAAAGGTAAAACAGCACTTATTTCTAACCTTTATTATAATCCCCTCCTCTTCCACTCTTGGTTTCATAGATAGTTGAAATATGTTTGAATAAAAGTGGCGGAAAAAAAAACAAACCTAACCATCACGACTACCTCAAACCCGGAAAGACATTGCTAATATAGAAACAGCCCAAATGCTGTTTCACAAAATTACATATTTACAAAATATAAGCACAAAATGTATGGCCTGCATTTACATAGAACAGTAATCAGAACAAGCAATCTGAATTTGAATTACAATAAACAAGTAATGAAGTAACAAAAAACATCATTTGGTCAATGTTCTTCAGGCTGGTAAGTGTCCCAAACGCTACTAGTTTTGAAAGGTCATACCTTTATTCTCTGTCATGATTAAGGTTAGGGTGCTACTTGCCTTGTGAAATAGCTGTCAGTTGCATTATCATTTCTGGGAGCCCACAGTGACATCATACACAGATAGGAGAAATTCTTGTCCCAGAAGTACTTAAAACTTACAAATGTGTTTTGTTTTTTTTTTTTACTTTTGTCTGTTTTTTCAAGATTACAAATTCTCTAAGCATAGCCAAGGCTCTCCCCGATCTGAATATTAGTAATTCTGTGCATGTACTATCTCCTTAAACTGAATAAATAGGTAATTGGGTAAGAAATCCCACTGATACTCTCAGGTTTGAAAGTTAACCCTCCATGAGTTTTTGCAGAATTATTACCAAAACAATTACTTTTGAATTATGTTGCTGTTAGCTTCGCTAAACTTGCAAGTATAGAAACACTTGGTTGGTTGGTTGGTTTGTTTTCCCCATTACAAATCAAGCTTGTTCATAGACTTCCTATATATTATAATTACTTATAGCAAAGATACAGTGATACTGTTGCAAAAAGGCAACAGCGATATGCTGGAAGAGGTTTATATGAGCACTTGCATTAACAAAACCAAAGAGCAGTCCTCAATGAAGAAAATCAAGCTCCTTTTTTAAACTTTTATAAATTAGAAATTTCATCAGAAAATGCAAAATTTCCCTTGAAATAGTAAACAAACCTTTGAAATAATACTGACAAAGAAAATAAGCTGAAAATATCAAACACTCAAACAAAATAATATCAAACAAAATATCAAAAAGTAACTTTTTTGTTTTCCTTTTAAACTGAGCTTATTGGATAGCAATACTCAGTTATGGTCTCATGCAGAGAGGTAAGTCCTCAGCTGACCAGCTTCCTGCAGGGTAAGGCAGTTCATACCAGTGCATGTCTTAGTGGGACCGAAGCACTCCAACCTTATTTCTGACTGGCAGCACAATAACTTTCATTTCTAAACTTTATTGGGCTTGGAATTGTAACCTTCATAGCCACTTTTTTCCTTAATAGTCAAAACAGATGCATAGACCTGGGGTCTGTAACCTGGGCAGAGTGGTGAATATGCTTGGCCATTTCTGGTTTTGAAAGAGCACTTGATCTGGAACACGTACTGGAGTAGTAATAAGACACAGGATGAACTACACAGTTCAGCTTCAAGTCAACATAAATGGGTCTTCCATTCCTACATTTATTAGGCATGTTTAAAAAGTCATTCCCTTGTGCACGGACATTCTGGCTTTGACCTGGGAGAGTGTCCGCTGATGACTCCTCTGTTAGAATCATTGAAAGGGGGAAAAGAGGCAGTAAAAACCTCACATAAACTGTATCATTCATGCCATAAAGCACAACTGATACTTCTCACATAAGTTAATCTACATGAAAACTTTCTGCAGCACAAAAGGCAGAGATTTCACACAACGTAACTAGACACATTCACTGCCGAGGTTCATACAGCATGGTTGATTTTGGACAAGCCACATTCATCAGGGTGAAATTTAACATTGATAGCATGAGGCGGATTATTTCTGTTTTCTGCTTGCAATATTTGACAGACTCATATGGCTTGTTGCAGCACATGAATTAAGTAAAAATAATAAACATGCAACTAAGTTTTAGGATTCTTTCACCTAAATCAATTTCCTAATAAATACATCCTCAGTTTTGATATTTTAATAATATATATATTATTTTGTACCTCCCTGTGACAGTAATTTAAGATTTCATTAGTTCCATTGACTATAAGGTATTTGGGAGAATTATTCTTGTTTCTAAATTACAAATTGATAAAATCCAATTTACCTATCAAGTGTCTTGAATTAGAATAGGCAAAAAAGAGAAAAGTGATCTATTTTTGTTTTCTGCTTTCCTTCTAAACCAGGTGATGCTGCTTAGATTCTTTTTCCTCCTGTCTAATTTACATTTAACTTGGCTGCTGATAATATGTCTCTAATTTGTAATTTCAACTGATTGCTGATGACGTACATGGGTTTGAAGTGAATCCTATAATCAGCCTTCATTTTCAGGAGTGACTTAGGATTTTGGCTGCCCATCTGAAAAGGATCTGATTTCTTTTATAGAAATTATTGAAACATGCACCATCTGAACCTGTAAAGACCACTGTAGTGTGTGTCCAGTCATTGAATCACTCACAGTCCTTGGCCACTTCGGATAATTTAGGTCCACCACCTTTAAAGACTTGTGCTTTTCTTTTGTTTTACAGGTTTTCTTCGGTTTTGAATATATCCATCATGACCTCCTTCAAAGTAATTAAAACTCTGTGGTAATAGAAAATCTTTCAGGCAACATAATTTTTTTCTTATTTGTGGGATCATTTTAATAATTTAAATTAGACTTGACTTATTGTACTCATGTTTTACTCAGAATTATTGCTGTGCTTAAGATATGACATCAATGGAACAGACCACTACCACGGGGAAATGCCTCCCTTATTTTCATAAATAATGGTGGGAACTCATGCAATTGTAAAGCAAATAGATGCTAAAATGAAGACAAAAGGATTGTTCTCCAGTCAGATGGCATTAGTTCTGTGAAAGACATCTCTGCAGCTGTGTCAGATGTCTTGTATGCATGTAATAATTTGGATGGTGCAGTAAGTAAGGTGAAAGTTGCATCTTGTACCATTGTGGAACTGCTGCACTCCCATTGCCAGGAATGACAGAACTTGTCTAGTTCTTCATCCAACAGAAAAACATATTGCCCATGCAGACAAAATTCTCTTTAATTTGGTATGGTTTATAGCTTCTTTTAGTCTGTGATTAGCAGTTAAGTTCAGCTATTTGGCAGTCGGAGTGATTATCAGGTGCTCTTTTCAGATTCTATTTAGTCTTTGTCTCAGCCTTGTGAAGGTATTTGGTGTTTGCTTAGTGCAACAAGCACTTTCTAGATGGCTTCTTACTACAAACAGCACGATGATTTCAGTCAGAGAACTTCCCTCGGTGCAGGGTGTTTTTCAGGGTGTTTTGAACACCTAATACAGTCAAGGTTAGTCTCTTGTCTAAACGTTATTAATGTACATAGGCAGAAAATAAGGAAGAGAGAGAGGAACATTCACTGCAGGAGGAAGCATTCTTCAGTATGCTGTAAACATCTTCTCTGGTGTACATAAATATATATATTACTGTGAGTAATCTGTAGGATATCAAAATCAATTTTTATCTAGCTAAATATTTTTTCCATATAAATCTATATAATTACATGTATCCTAAGCACGCTCTAAGTATCATCTTCTTTATCTGTCTTTGAAGACAAAATGAACAACATTTTAATGTAAGATGCTAGAAGCATAGTTATTTGGAGCAGGCAATAGCTAGTGCAATAGGATTACTGAGAAACTATTTTCCCTTCAGACCCTGAAAGAGGGAGAGAAAAAGGAGAAAACAAAAACAGCTTAACTCACCAAAAATCAAACCACTGCATTGCCCTCTTAGCCACTGAGTGTTTTGGGATGTAAGACCGAAGATTACATCAGTACAATAAAGGGTCCCTGCTCTCTATACAATCACAAGCTGTACACTATGCAAAAAAAAAAAAANAAAAAAAAAGCGCAGCTTTACCCCAGCATCAGAGCCAGTAGAAGTCAGAACAGGTAGAGAGGTGTAGAGAACAGGGAGAGAGAGGGAAGGGTTAAAGGCATCATCGCAGCCATTAGAGGGAAAAGTTGAAGCAATACAAGCACAGTAGACTTGTCCCCCCCCCTTTCTTTCCCCCACTCCCCTCTTCCTAAGCTGGATCAGTGTGTAGGGAGGGCAGTCATCACGCCATCCTGAGCAGCAGGAGCTGACGTTGGGAGAAGCTGCCAGGTAGCTGAAAAAAGGCACAGAAGGCAGCTGATATCCACTTTTCAACGTGTTGGGTTTTGTTTTTTTTTTTTTTTTTTTTTAAAAGTCTGAATCTGGACTTCAAGCAACACAGCGCCTGAGACAGCTCATCTGAACCACACTGTATTGCAATACTCGCTCTTTCCAAAGAAAAAGACTCCACTGAGTAGCAGAATGCTGCCAGTGTCGCAGCTAGAGCTACAATACGGAGCCTTTTTGTAACATTTTAAAATCTCTTTCTGTTCATATATTTAGAGATACATACACTCATATATCAGTTCTTCCTTTTTGAGGGTACTTTTGTCTTTTGTTACCCTGATGTGACTTCTTCTTCCTCTTGGAATGATGGGGATCTTTCTAGCTTATGTTGGATTCATTTTCTTTTCAGTTATGTATATTCAACAAGGACTTTCTACCCAAGGTAAGATCACTTATTGTCAAATACGTGTGTGTGTTTTTCTATGCTAAAACAGACTCAGAACAGGATGGGGGGAGGGGGGAGACGCAAGGAAGAAGAGAATAAAAGGAAGGTAAACAACCACAATGTATAGCAGATAAGAACACCAAGCATCAGGTTTAAATTCGGTTTTAAAATTGTCTGTAAAAAGGAACAGAAGTGAGAAGTTTCCCCAAAGTGAGAATAAAACAGTCTTCCTTTACTTGATTGCAAAGAGGAAAATAACAGGCACCTTGCAGAAGTGTAAAGGGATGTTGGTGAATCGACATACATGTGTTTGGATTGTGCATGTTTGTATATATGCATGTATGCATACAATAAACACCTACCCGTGCATGCATAATTATTGCATTCAGACCTAGTACCGGATGGCTAAATCTACTGCCTCCCTTAAAATATTGCAGTCTCCTTTCGTGCTGCGTCCCCTTTCCTCTCCTATTATCCTGCAGTCCTCAGAGTCAGACCTTCATTTCGATTTCATGAGTATTTCTGCCCCCCCCCCAAAAAAAA